>PVKP010016371.1:0-48294 GCA_004027715.1 Plecturocebus donacophilus
AAAAAAAAAAAAAAGAGTTCTTCTCATGCATCAGGGACCTGTTCTTTTCCCCCTTGTGGAGGGTGGAGGGGAGTACTGAAGAGGACAGACTTACTGGCTGGTGAGGAAGATCCTGTTTTGACAGAGCACCTCTTTAAAGAGGGCAGCCATCACTCACAGCAACTAGTAAACAGGACAGGGACTGGCTAGTGGTTAGTGGAATCTAGAAGGAAACCAAGAGCATCCTCATTCAGGAGCAATACAAAAAGAATAAGAATGTTTTTCTTTCTCACTTCAAGCATGCATTCTAGAGGACATCCTGAAACCTCTTAAAGCAGAATTTCATGGAACTTTGTTCTAAAGTCATCTTCTAATTTTTCCCAAGTCTCATAGTGTTCATTTATTTAATCCCTTACAGACAAATTATATTTTCTCAATATTCCATGAGTTTTTCAGTACCGATATGTGCTTTTCTGTATTATCAATATGACCTAATTTGAATATTTTAATAACATTTATTTTAGTGACTGTGGAAGGACTGTCATACAATTTTATAGCGTGAAACTTCTAGTTCATTTAAAATTTACAGCAAGCCTTTCAGACCATGTCCTGCCTTTTTAGATGCTGAGATATTATCCATAAAGCTGTGCAAAAGCAAGAGTAAAGCATATTCAAGCATCCAAAAGAAGATGGATGTTCTTGTTTCCAAATGCACACTTCCATCCACACACACACAGGCACTCACACTGTATTATTTTGTTTTCATGTTGCTGATAAAGACATACTTGAGACTGGGCAGTTAACAAAAAAGAGATTTAATTGGACTTAGAGTTCTACGTGGCTGGGGAAGCCTCATAACCATGGTGAAGGCAAGGAGGAGCAAGTCAAATCTTAAATGGATGGCAGAAGGCAAAGAGAGAATGAGGAAGACACAAAAGCGGAAATGCCTGATAAAACCATTAGATCTTGTGAGACTCATTCACTACCATGAGAACAGTATGGTGGAAACCATTCCCATGATTCAGTTATCTCTCAACTGGTCCCTCCCATAACATGTGGGAACTATGGGAATATAGTTCAAGATGATATTTGAGTGGGGAAACAGCCAAACCATCGTTCCACCCCTGGCCCCTACCAAATCTTGCATCCTCACATTTCAAAACCAATCATGTCTTCCCAACAGTCCCCCAAAGTCTTAACTCATTTCAGCACTAAGTCAAAAATCCACAGTCCATAGTCTCATCTGAGACAAGGCAAGTCTCATGCACTCCATGTCTCATATCCAGGTCAGGCTAATGCAAGAGGTGGGTTCCCATCGTCTTGGGCCGCACCACCTCTGTGGCTTTGCAGGATACAGCCTCCCTCCCAGTTGCTTTCATAGACTTGTATGAAGTGTTTGTGGTTTTCCAGGCACATGGTGTAAGCTGTTGGCAGAGCTACCATTCTGGGGTCTAGAGGAGGGTGGCCCTCTCCTCGCAGTTCCACTTGGCAGTGCCCCAGTAGGGACTCGGTGTAGGGGTTCTGACCCCACACTTTCCTTCTGCACTGCCTCAGCAGAGGTTCTCCATGAGATCCTCGCCCCTGAATCAAACAAACTTCTGCCTTGGTGTCCAGGCATTTCCAAATTTCCTCTGAGATCTAGGCGGAGGTGCCCAAACTTCAATTTTGACTTCTGTGTACCCACAGATGCAACACCACGTGGAAGCTGTCAAGGCCTGGGGCTTGCACCATCCAAAGCCATGGCTCAAGTGCTATATTGGCCACTCTCAGCCATTGCTAGAGTAGCTGGGAAGCAGGATACCAAGTCCCTAGGCTACACATAGCACAGGGACCCTCGACCCAGCCCAGGAAACCACGTTTTTCTAGGCCTTTGTGCCTGTGATGGGAGGGACTACCACAAAGACCTCTAACATGCCCTGGAGACATTTATCTCATTGTCTTGGAGATTAGCATTCAACTTCTTGTTAATTATGCAAATTTCTACAGCTTGCTTAGATTTCTCCCCAGAAAATGGGATTTTCTATCACATTGTCAGGCTACAAGTTTTCCAAACTTTTATGCTGTTTCCCTTTTAAACCTGAACACATTTAACACACCCAAGTAACCTCTTGAAAGCTTTGCTGCTTAGAAATTTCTTCTGCTAGATACGGTAAATCATCTCTCTCAAGTTCAAAGTTCCACAAATCTCTAGGGCAGGGTAAAATGCTGCCAGTGTGTTTGCTAAAACATAACAAGAGTCATCTTTGCTCCAGGTTCCAACAAGTTCCTCCCCTTCATCTGAGATCACCTCAGCCTGGACCTCATTGTCCTTATCACTATCAGCCTTTTCAGCAAAGCCATTCAACAAGTCTCGAGGGAGTTCCAAACTTTCCCACATTTTCCTGTCTTCATATGAGCCCTTCAAACTGTTCCAACCTCCTCCTGTTACCCAGTTGCAAAGTCACTTCCACATTTTTGGATATCTTTTCCGCAACACCCCACCCTACTGGTACCAATTTACTGTATTAGTTTGTTTCCATGCTGCTGAAAAAGACATACCTGAGACTGGGAAATTTACAAAAAGAGATTTAATTGGACTTACAATTTCATGTGGCTGGAAAAGCCTCACAATCATGCTGGAAGCCAAGGAGGAACAAGTCACATCTTACATGGATGGCAGCAGGCAAAAAGAGCATGAGGATGACACAAAAGCGGAAACCCCCAATAAAACCATCACATCTTGTGAGACTTAGTACCATGAGAATGGTATTGGGAAAACCACTCACAAGGTTCAATTATCTCTCACCAGGTCCCTCCCTGAAGATGTGGGAATTATGAGAGTATAATTCAAGATGCGATTTGGGTAGGGACAGAGCCAAACCATATTACACACTTCATAGCAATATCAACATGGTGAAAACTATCAAAAGAATTCTAAACCCTTTGCTCTTTTTCTGATTAAAGAAAGATTGCATCAAGGTATTCAATCTATCACTTACTTCTTTATTCCATTGATTAGGCAGCAGTTAAAAATTCCAATAGTAACTGGGGACGACTGTTCGGAGTAGTTATACAGGCAAGTTAGACCAGAAGACTATTCTCCTCCACCCACTAGGAATGTCAGGTGATAGTTCGACCATTATCACATTACCAGCACCAGGGAGAGATGATCTCCTGCTATCCACAGCTGTTAACATTAAAATGTTAATTGAATGCAGGCACTGGGGAGAAGCAAAGGGGATTCCAATAAAATCTCAGGTATTGGGCGAATGAGCCCAGCCATGATCATTAAGAGAAATGTCAAAGAAGGTGACGTGCCCACAGAAAAAACCCTCAGATTGGCAAGCATACGACTTCCTCAACACACAGCATGTGCTCAATTTCCAAAGATAAGGAAGGTACTGCGTATGCCAGCAGCCTACCCTCAGGAAAGAATCATGGGAAAGGGGTGAAAGATGCCAGCCTATGAAGTCCTGGGATCATGGTTAAATGGGGCACTTGTTTTTCAAGTCACATTCTGGGATCTCTTCTAAGTGCACTTTCCTTTCTTTCCTGATCTAAAGATTTTTAATGAACTTCCACTCCTGCGCTGAACCTTGTCTTGGTCGCATTTTCTGCTTTATGCTTCTCAGTAAAATTCTTTCTTCTGAGGAGGCAAGAACTAAGGTTGCTGCAGACCCATATGAATTCGTTGCCAGTAATGCAGATACCTGCTATCAGTAACACAACCAAAAAAGTATTTTACTGTCATACCTTATTTTTTCTTCTTCCAGAATATCTAGTATTTCCATATTTATTTTTTAAAACTTAATTTTATAATTTTCTTCAGAAGTTAAGTTCTAAAAAAAGAGAGCCATGCAATGCTACCAGAGCAGATTGTCATATCACCTCAGAGGCTGCTACTTGGGAAGAAAGCATGAAAATACATCAAAAGTCCATTTCCTTCTCAGGCTCTTCTCTTTCTGAAGAAAATAAGTCCCCAGCAGACTAAAGTGTGCCAATGAATAATAACAGGAGAATTTTTCAAACCTTAAGACATTTTGGTTAAAATTAATTTTGCATGTAGACATTTAGATTTTAAGTTACAAAATAAATGCTTTACTGTACTAAAAGAGGAAAGGAATAAAAATTTGTCAAAGTTTCCCCTATCATAATGTTCTTAATAAGAAAATGTTGAGGACAGTTGAAGCCTTCAGTAATGACACAGAGTTTAAGAAAGTTAATTTCATCAGCCAGTGCCCTGGCCTCTAGAATCATTGCTATTAGGAATTGTTTTATTATATCATTACAGAGCCTTGTAAGTGACCAATCTGTTCCAAAGTCACAGGTCAGGTTAATAAGTTTAGGCAATTTAGCAGGTCACCTCAAATGGTAAGAATAATACTGATAATATAATGAATAATGAAAATGTCAGTAACATGAATTCTATTCAGTTTTCTAAATGCTTACTCATTTAAACTATAAAACTCACAATTTTTGCAGATAAAAATAAAGGCATAGAGAATTTAAGTAAGTTTTCCAAGTCCACCTTCTAAGTAAATGTTGCAACTGACATTCAAAACCCAAAAATTTGTTCAGTAAGTAAAGGTTTGTTCAGGTTGTTCAGTAAGAATTTCTCTTGTACAATATAGGGAATAAAAAGCTCTGTACAGTAAAAGAAAGCAGTAGAGGAAGCCAAGCTTATGGGCATGAGGAAGGAAAATTGTGTAGAAAAGAATTCGACAGCATTGGAAGTTAGAGATTCATGCTACTCACAGTGTAGAGAGATTCAAAGTTCAAACTATAGATTTCATGAATTGCAAATTCATAGATTGCAAATACTTGAAGACAAAGAAAGAAAGTGGTATCAACCCAGAATTTCATGCATAGCCAAATCTTTTCATAAGAGTTAAGAAGAATTAACATTTTTCATTTATTTCTTTGCCTTCATTTACCAACAACCTTAAATCAAGCCGAGTTTATGATTCCAGTTTCAGTTAATCAAGGCTCAACCCTGCTTTCTGGTTCTCTGTGGCTCTTGGCTCTGCACTCTGGGTCAGGTTTCCTCTTCCATTGAACTTAGCTCTTGTTTTCAGAAGAGTAGCAAAGATCTTTCTGAGGTGTTAACCAAGGGCTTTACATCACCTCCTTGCTTTTATCTTTACCATGTTTTCCTGATGAAACTCTGGATCATATCTGTCTTAGAAGCCATTATTTAACTTGAGAATTGCCACCCATCTGGGGAAGGTAGGGATGAGAAAGAGTTTTATTTTTTTAATTCAGCAAGCCCTGGCTTCTTTATATTTAGCTCATTTCTTTCTGTCTGTATATTTCCTACACAGCAAGAAGTAGTCAATTCTTCCTGGAAATCTTTGCTAAGTTTTCAAGTTCATTAAGTATATATCCTATTTTTTTACAATGCAGGTTAGAGAATTGCCAAATTACCACCACTCTCTGACAAAGGTCTTTATTCCCCATTTCCCAGTGTACATTCTCATCTTTATTTAATCCCTCACTGAGAGCCTCCTCCATACCTTTATACGTTTAATATTTTTCTTGGGACCCTTCTAGATTTCACTAACACTTTCCTCAAGCTTCCCCAAGGCTATTTAGGTTGTCTTTTGGCATACAATCCAAAATGCATGCAGCATATGACTAAAAGTTAGTAAAAAACACCATTTTTTTCCAGGTAGTTGATTTTCGTGTTCCTTACTTTATTCCATATCATACTTGGATTTTGTTTCCTTTCTTGACAGAATTGCCTTTGTTGTATTGTACTACTTTAGCATGCGTATATAACCTAAGAAATGCCATAAGAAAACATATTTCAGTATTTATGGTAATTATATGTTTGGTTTAAACATCTTTTTGGTTTTTTTTTTTCCTTTTTTTTTAGATACAGTTTCACTCTGTTGGCCAGGCTTGAGTGCATTGTTGTAATCACTGCAGCCTCGACCACCCAAGCTCAAGTGATCCTCTGTCTCAGCCTCTTGAGTACCTGGGACTATAGGTGCACACCAGAACGCTCAGCTAATTTTTTGTTTTTTTGTAGAGATGGGCTCTCACCCTGTTGCTCAGGCTTGTCTCAAACCCCTGGGCTCAAGCAGTTCTCCTGACTCAGCCTCTCAAAGTGTTGGGATTGCAGTAATGAGCCACCAGCTCTAATGTCTCTTCCAATACCTCATATTGAATTCCTCTCACTGAACATCCACAGGGAAAAATTAAAAACTTATGTGTCAGAACTAACTTGTTTATATTCCATCTAAATACTATAAGCGTTACTTTACTTTTTATTATTTTTAATTTGGTGCCTAGAAATCTTGATTGATAAATTTGCAACTGATTTCTAAGAACTGTAGAAAACCTTAAGGAATAACCTGTCTCCCACATTAATCTTATTCTAGACTCTAACCTTATTTCAGGCTTTAATGTTTATTTTTCATTTGCTTCAGTTTTCTGTATTTATTTGCTTCACCTATACAAGAATTTATTTTGTTCTACCCACACAATATGACACGCTGTAAACTAATTCAAGTGATTTTTAAGTGACTTTAGGAATGAAGTTGACTCTACATAAGAGTAATACAGGAGTTATTAAGGAATAACTATTAGGCAGCTAGAAAGGGTAAAGGTTCTTGAGGGAATTTTTTTTTTCATAAAACAGCTCCAGAAACATTTTTTTTTCTAATAGTAAGGTGGCTTGAAAAACCAAGTCAGCAAGTATTAATATGCAAATAAAGACAGTTAGAAACTAGGTCCACCCAACATGGCAGTTCCCACCCTCTTCTCCTTGTCACCATGTGTGTCAGGTGTCATGGATGGCTCCAGATAACACCACCTGTCCAGGACATCATGGTGGCCCCCATTTGCATATTAAAAGGCTAAGGTGGGAGAGCCAGGTTATTCGTGGGCTACATGAATGACACACCTGGTCAAACCAATCTCCTGGGCACTATGCAAATCAGACACTCCCTCTTCCAGCCTTCCAACATAACCAACTTCCTTTGGGCCACACACGTGGTTTTTCTCTCTCCACTGGAGCTCTCCTTTTTCTGGAACAAAATTTTAGAAAAACCTAATATACATTTTCTGTCTTTAATGTAACAAGACAGATTTGCCACATTATCCATGTTATTCTGTTGGATCATTTGTTACAGGAAACCTTCTTATTATTCTAGATGCTGTTACTACTCTGCTCTACTCAAAGTTCAATGCTTCTATCCAACCTACTGCCAGAGAACAGACTTAATGAGATCTGCCTAAGTGCAAGGTGGTTTCAATGCTATTGATTTATGTTTCTCTCAGACCTTAGTATTATTGATTTCTGTACAATCTCCTTGATTTCATTGATCCAAGTCAACTACCAAAGTCCCTAACCAAGCCATTACAGCTAAAGTACAGTTTGGTATTTCTAGATTTTAGATAGATTCAAGCCCAGGGAACAGGTTTTAAATATGCAGCATGCCTGGGGTCTCAACCCAAATAATGAGTTCTTAGTTATCACATATCAGCATAAAGTGAACATTGGTTTTTATTTATGTCTGCTTTAAAAGTGAAGCTCTGCTTTTAAAATAACATATCCCCCTTAAACACACACACACATACACACACACACACACACACACACACACTGCCTGCAACTGAGAAAGGCAAGAAGCAAGAGATGAAAGACATTTTTGATGTCTCATTAACAAAATGTCTAGGCATAAGCATCCACTGGTTATATACATGGCAAATTGGTGTCTCAGAATAACTAATTTTAATGAATAAGATTTAAAAGGGAAGTTAATTTCATATACGTATATATATATATAAACACATATATACAATTATATTTTAATCTTTTAATATATAAATTTTACACTGTGAAATTACATCAACTATAATCATTCTCTATTTTTAGCCATGTTAATATCTTGTTCCTGTTTTAATGCTGGATTGAGAGCATTCTGTAGGTGTGTGTGTGTTTATTTATATATACATATTATGTATAAATTAATAGGGATTGATCTTGATGTAATTCACAGTGTAAAATTTACATATGAGGATATTAAAAGATACTTAAAATATTTTTTTCTATTCAGCAGCCATTATACCAAGAATTGCTTAGTGTTTGCTGGCACATTTTATTACAATAGCTATGAAGTCCAAAATAGAAAATGTCCTCGTCCTCATAGTTGTTTCAATATCCACACACACCAAAACATGCACTTAGCAAAACTTTTGGTATATTACGATTATATATTTACAAGTTCACATCACTATATTATGAAATATTAAAAGAAGATACTAAGATGCATTTATCTTTCTTTTGCCCCTTTCAACAGAGTACCTAGAAAAAATGGAAGGCAATCCATAAAATTTTTATTTATATTAAGCAATTAGTTTTTAAAATTGCTAATCACTGCACAATATAGCTACAGTGTAAGAACACAGAAGGAGCAAATACAAACCATGTAAGTAAACATTTCTCAAGAATAACAAAATATTAAAACAGAGAAATCATAACATACATTTAATATCTCTGTTCTCAGAACTTTGTAAATATTCTCCATCCTACAGTGATTGATTTTCACTTGCAGAGCTTCCATGGAATCCCTCATCATTTTAATGAGTTACTAGATGGAATTGTTATTTACTTCATTTGTGCATTCAATCAGCAATGCTCATTTCTTACCCAAGTCATAACTAACACATTACTATTTCCATAGCAAATATTAGTCAGCAGGTATTCTACTACTGTGCCAGAATACTATGTGCTAAATTGCACTGAATTATGATGCACATTAATAAAGTAGGACTCTCCAGAGATTGCTGATATACAGTAGTTATAATTTCACTTTTATTGATCATACATTAAATTGTATTAAGGTGAGAAAGATCTCTTAAATAAATAAATGAAGACTTACTCTGCTTGAATAATTTCAATTTAGAAATTAATGTGTTAATATAACCTATGTGTCACTGTCTTCTCCAAATCAACTAGTATGATAGAGATAGAAAGTGATCACTTTATAGTCTACTGCCCTCTGGCTGATAACATTTTCTGCCCTGAATAAGAGATTAGTTAACATTCAACATTTGTTAATTAATGTTCTTTATTAAAATGTGCTATTGTTGCCTTTTATTCATTCTTAATACAGTTCATTGTTTATAATGAACTATGGGGATATAGTAAAATCATTAGGGCTTTCCAAACAATCATCAAATCCTTGGACAGCTGAATTAAAGTTTAAATAGTAGGATTTTTTTTTCATGCACTTGCTGCTGCTTAAAATAATGTTTTTGATATCCAATAATTCATAATTTTAAAATGTACTATGTCAAAAGAATAAAGGACATGTGTTATCAAAATATGTGTATGGTTTACCTCAAGAAACTGAAGATATTTGAAATATTCTGTAGTAAACAGATAAAATCATATAAATTTGCAATGATTGGTAAAGCCATTTAAATTAACAGCATATACACTTAGGCACACAACAGAATTCTGTTTAGAAAGATAAACTTTAGTTTTTCTTTCTACAAACATGCTGACTAATGCCTAGAGTAGGCTGAAAACTTTTTGCAAGTGTGCAATGCCTATTCTTGTCAAGTGAATTATTATGGTTACCAAAAGCTAACTGTGTTAGATCCTGATAATGTTTGGCTTTGTGTCCTCACCCAAATCTCATCTCGAATTGTAATCCCCACATGTCAAGGGAGGGACCTGCTAGAAGGTAACTGGATCATGAGGGCAGTTTCCACCATGATTGTCTCATGATAGTGAGTGAGTTCTCAGGAGATCTGATGGTTTAATAAAGGGTTCCCCCATTTTGCTCACATTCTTCTCTTTGCTGCCAGCCAGTGAAGAAGGACATGTTTGAGTCCCCTTCTGCCATGACTGTAAATTTCCTGAGGTCTTCCCAGACATGGGAAACTGTGAGTCAATTAAACCTCTTTCTTTATTAGTTACTCAATCCCAAGTACGTCTTTATAGCAGTGTTAGAATGAACTATTACAGCTCCTAATCCTCTTACATCAATCGATATAGGCCAGGTAGTGTGCTTGAAACAAATCAACCTCCAAATTTCAGTGGCTTAACAAAACAAAAATTTACTTCTGGCTTATTCAAAGTCTGCTGCATGATGGGCAACACTTGAGTCAACTGTCCTCTCCCAAAAATCTTGACTACTTCCATCATGGTATCACAAGTGGCCATCAGGTCATTTGTGTGGTTTTAACATGTGACTTTAGGGTTGCGGGGAAAGGGGACAGAGAACACGGAGAACATAGATCCTATCTGCTTCTTGCATAAACTTACATACTTTCTCCTATAGCCTATTATCCATAGTAAGACCCCTGTTACCAAACTAACTGCAGGGAAGGCTGGAAAATACAGGGGCATATACAGACATTTGGTGAGCTTTAAATGTTTCTCCTATTGTTGTGTAATTTAATCCAACTTAAAAAAATTAACTAAATAGAACTGAAAATTTGAGACACAGCTATGAAAAAATGACTACTTAAAACAACCTTGGTAAAGGCTAGCTGATTTTAAAAATATATACTCACTGACACATTAGGTATCAGTAAGATTTATGTGAAGAAAAGTAAAGATAAAAAAAAGACAGTAAAATCTAAAAGAATGCCTTGCCAGTGATTTTAACTTTTCATTAAATTATTTTTTTTTAAAGCAGGTAATGATACTAGGTGAATTACAGTTGTTTTGGCAAGCTTTAAAAAAATAAGAGTCTACAGAGACTAAAAAGACAAACTGAAAGAAAGGCCTTGAACTTTCATTATTTTGATAAATGAATATGATTTAAGTTAGAATAAAATTTTTAACTTAAATACACGTTATTTTTAAATAATACCAATATTATGTAGATTTAAATGGATCTCCCATATACCACTGTGTAACTTTGCCCAATTTATTTAACTTTCCATGATTCCGTTCCTCCTCTATAAAATGGAGTAAAAATAGTACACATCTCTTGGAATTGTTGTGAGGAATAAAGGAAAGAAAGTAACATGCCTATAGAATGTAGAAATCATCGAATGTATATTAGCTCCCAATTGTATTATTACAAATATAACATGGTTGACAAACCAAATTCTAGTATGATTGCCATTAGAGAATAAACCTATCTTTAACACTGATCTGTTACTCAGGCTAAGTGCAGTGGTGCAATCATGGCTCACTACAGACTCTGCCTCATGGGCTAAAGTGATCCTCCCACCTCAGCCTCCAAGGCAGCTGGGACCACAGGTACATGCCACCCTGCTTGGCTAACTTTTAAATATTTTTTAGTAAAGTCGGGGTTTTGCCATGTTGACCAAACTGGTCTTGAACTCTTGGGCTCAAGCAATCTGCCTGTCTTTGCCTCTGAAAGTGCTCAGATTACAGGCAAGGGCCACTGTGCCCAGCCTAAATTTTTTAAAAAGTAAAAAACAAAACAAAAAAACTTTAGCTTTATTTTGCATTTCTGTGTGTATGTATTTTTAAAAAGAGTGTTTTAAACACATTTTAGTTTTTAAATGATTTACTTATATTTTTTGATAAAACCTTACTCCATCACCCATACTGAAGTGCAGTAGCATGATTATGGCTCACTGGAGCCTTGACCCGGGCTCAAGTGATCCTCCGGTCTCAGCCTCCCAAGTAGCTGAGACCATGAGTACATGCCACTACACCTCATTATTTTTTGTTTTAGTCACAATGTCTTGCTATGTTGTCCAGGTTGGTCTCAGACTCTTGGACAAATGCAAGTGATTCTCTCACCTTAGATTCCCAGACTGCTGAGATTACAGGCATGAGCCACTGCACCCAGCTATTTTTTTTTTTAATTTCTTGTAGAGACAGGATCTTGCTTTTTGGCCCAGGCTAGTCTTTAACTCATGAGCTCAAGGGCTCTTCCCATCTGAGGTTTCCCAAGTACTGGGATTATAGGTGTGTCACTGAGCCTAGCCTAGACTTATTTTTAATTTAGTAAATTTAGCTTTATTTCAAATTACGTTTTCCAGCTGGCTGAAATTGTTCACACCTATAATCCCAGCACTTTGGGAACTGAGGCAGGCAGATTACTTGAGCCCAGGAGTTTGAGACCAGCCTGGACAACACAGCAAAACCTTGTTACTGTAAAAAAAAATACAAAAATTGGCCAGGAGTGGTGGTGCACACCTGTAGTTCCAGCTAGTTGGGAGGCTGAGGCAGAAGGATCACTTGAGCCCAGGTGGCAGAGATTACAGTGAGTTGAGATCTCACCACTGTCCTGCAGCCGGGGTGACAAAGTGAGACTGTGTCTCAAAAACAAAACAAAACAAAACAAAACAAAACAAAACAAATATTTTTGAAATAAATTCAACCTTAAAACCTTGGTTGATAACTTATTTAGCACATTGATGTTTTTAATAAAGATAAGAAATATATATCAATTTCAAATAAGTTCAGATATATGTAGTAGAGCTTTTTTAAGTCTAAAAATTAACTGACATACATAAAAGCAATTGATTTTAGCCCACTGGGGCTGCTATAACAAAATATCACAGACTGGTTAGCTTAACAATACAAATTTATTTCTCAGACTCCTGGAGTCTGGGATGTCCAAGACCAAAGTGTTAGCCAATTTGGTGCCCAGCATGTGTCCTCTACTTGGCTTGCAGATAGCCACCTCCCTTATATGGCAAAGAGAAGAGAGGAGAGTGATTTTCCTTTATCTTCTTATTAGGACACAGTTCCATGGTACTTAGACCTCATTTTTATGACATCATTTAATCTTAATTACCTTCCAAAGACCCAATCTCCAGGTACAGTCACTTTGGGGATTACGACTTCCATGAATTTTGAAGCACTACAATATAGTCCATAACAACAGTAAATAAACCCAAAGGGATACAAATGAATAAGCTTTTAGAAATAATGATTTGATGTCTACTATCAAAAAGACAAAAAATAATCAGTGTTAGCAAGGATGTAGAGAAGATCCTTGTCCACTGTTGGTGAAATGTAAATTAGTATAGCCATTATGGAGGTTCCTCAAAAAATTAAAAATAGACATACCATATTTTTCAGCAATCCCACTTCTGTGTATATATACAAAAGAAATGAGGTCTGTATCTTAAGAAGTTTCCTGCATTCCCATACTCACTATAGTTCACAAAAGCTAAGTTAGGGAATTAGCCTAAGTGTTCATACAGGTGTATGGATTTGAAAAATAAGATATATATTTCTTACATGTTAAGCCATTATTGCATTGTTATAAAGAAATACCTGAGACTAGATAATTTATTTTAAAAAGGAGTTTAATTGGCTCGCAGTTTGTGGGTTTTACAGGAAGCGTGGTGTTGGCATGTGCTCAGTTTCTAGAGAGGCCTCTGGAAGCTTATAATCATAGAAAAGGGTGAAAAGAATCAGGTATATAAGATGACCTAAGCAAGAGCAAAAGAGAGTGGGGGAGGGAGGTGCTAACATTTTTAACTGACTAGATCTCATGAGAAATCACTCACTACTGTGAAGACAGCACCAAGGCATAAGGGATCCACCCCCATGATTCAAACATCTCTCACCAGACCCCACCTCCAGCATTATAGATTGCAATTCAACATGAGATTTGGGCAGGAATAAATATCCAAACTATATCATTCTGCCCCTGACCCCTCCGATATCTCATATTATTCTCACATTGCAAATAAAATCATATCTTCTCAACAATCTCCAAAATTCTTAACTCATTCCAGCATTAATTAAGTAGTCCAAAGAATCATCTGAGACAAGGGAAGTCCCTTTCACCTATGAGCCTATAAAATCAAAAACAAGTTATTTAATTCCAAGACACAATGGGGGTATAAGCACTGGGTAACACTGCCATTCCATCAGAGGAAAATCAACCAAAGGAAAGGGGCTACAGGACTCACGAAAGTTTGAAACCCATTAGGGTAGTTATTGAATCTTAAAGCTCCAAATTAAACTCCTGTGACTTCATGTACCACATTCAGGACAGACTGGTGCATGGGCTCCTAAGACCTTGGGCAGCTCCACTCCTGTGGCTTTGCAGAGTTCAGGCCCTGTATCTGCTCTCACGGTTTGTTGTGTGCCCGTGGCTTTTTCACATACAAATTACAAACTTCTAGTGGATCTAACATTCTAGGGTCTGGAAAACAAAGATGGTGGCCCCTCTTTTTACTGCTTCACTAGGTAGTGCCCCATTGGGGCTCTACATGGGGCCTCCAACTCCACATTTTCCATCTGCACTGCCCTAATAGAATTTCTCTGTGGAGGCTCCACCATTGCAGCAGGATTCCATCTGGAGACCCAGGCTTTTCCACATACCCTCTGAAATCTAGGTAGAGGCTGTTTCTTCCCTTTGGCATTCTGTGCTCTTGCAGGCATAACCATACCTGAAAGCCACCATGGCTTACTGCTTGTACCCTCTAAAGAAGCAGCCACAGATGTATCTGGGGCCCTTTAAGCTAAGGCTGAAGTAAGAGCATCCAGGAAGCAAGAAGCAGTGCCCTAAGGCTGTGCAGAGTAGCAGCCCCCTGAGCCCGACCCATAAAATTATTTCTTTCTTCTAGGACCCTAGGCCTGCGATAGGAAGGGCTGCCACAAGGGTCTCTGGACTGACTTTGAGGCCATTTCTCTATTGTCTTGGCTGTTAGCACCTGGCTCCCTTTTAGTAATGCAAATATTTCTAGTAAGTGGTTGCTCCACAACCTGTTTGAATTCTGTCCTGAAAAAGCTTTTTCTTTTCCTGCCATCGGGTCAAGCTGCAAATTTTTCAAACTTTTATGCTCTGCTTTCCTTTCAAATATAAATTCCAACTTTAAGTCTTTTTGTTGTTTGCTTTTGGCTTCCACATCATAGAAGAGGCTGTTAGAAGCAGCCAGGCTACATTTTGAGCACATTGCTGCTTAGAAATTTCCTCCATCAGATACCCTATGTTGTCACTCTGAAGTTCAAACTTCCCCAGATCCCTAGGGCATAAATAAAATATAGCCAAACTCTTTGCTAAGGCATAACATGAATGATGTTTGCTCTAGTTCCAAGTTCCTCATTTACATCTTCATTGACTGTAGGGAATCCATGAGCCCCACACGTTGGTGTGCCAGAATGTAGGGATCCATGAGCCCCACATTGGGAACCAGAATATAGTGGGCCAGCCTTACATCAGCCATGGGTACCCTGAGTTCGGTGGCAACAAAGGAATGAGAGAAAGACAGATTTAGAGAAAAAGTGAGACCAGGGGACCATCATTTTATTACTTTGGAGGAGACAGTGAAGTCCCGGAGCTCTGATCATCCTCACTATTTATTGATTACAATCACTTTGATCTATAGGGTAGGGGTGGAGTCATGGTGGAGTGAATCAGTGAGCCGGAACTGGTGTGTCATCCTAAGGATTGATAACAGTGGTGGTTTGAGTTTCACAAAACAAGAACATGTGGTTATCTTCAGCTTATTATCTATGTGCACCTGATGGAATGCGGGCCTTACAAGGAGCCTACAAGTCTGGCTACGTCATAGTGCTGTGAAGGGGTTTTACGTCCTTGAGCACAATGTTTATGGTAACAGAGCGAGGTCACCCTGCACTGGAACTTGAGGCATGGAGAGGCTTCCTCCTCAGAGGCCTCCTGCGGCCTTCCACAGTTTGTTGTTCCTTGTCTATATGTTACTCATAACCAATTTATATAGGCACTCTGTAAGTCCTTTCTCCTTTGCAGCTTTTCCCAATAATTGACGTGGACTTCAAAGTCCATATCACTATCAACATTTTGGCCACAACCATTTAACTAGTCTCTAAGAATTTTCAAATTTCCCCACATCTTTTTGTTTTATTCTGAGCCCTCCAACCTCTTCCACGGTCTACCTGTTACCCAGTTCCAAACCTGCTTCCACATTTTCAGGTGTCTTTATAGCAATACCCCACTCCTCAGTGCCAGCTTTGTGTGTGTGTGAAACTATTCTTGCATTGCTATAAAGAATATCAAAGATAGGGTAATTTATAATGAAAAGAGGTTTAATTGGCTTACAGTTCTGCAGGCATTATAGAAAGCATGGTGCTGGCATCTGCTCAGATTCTGGGGATGCCTCAGGAAGCTTACCATCATGAGAAAAGGTGAAGGGGAAGAAGACACAACACTTGGCCAGAGCAGGAACAAGAGAGAGTTTGGGGGGATGGTGTCACATACTTTTTAATGATCAGACACTGAAAGAACTCACTACCATGAAGACAGCACCAAGCCATAAGGGATCGGTCCCCATGATCCAAATACCTCCCAGCCAGCCTCACCTCCAGCATTGAGGATAACAATTCAACATGGAATTTGGGAAGGAAAAAATACCAAACTATATTATCATATAAATAAAATAATATTTAGTCTTTAAAAGAAATACATTATTTCGTTTTCAATAAATTGAAAGAAACTGGTGGACATTATGGTAAGTGAAAGAAGCCAGGCACAAAAAGACAAATACTTCATGATCTCACTTATATTTGGCATCTTAATATGTTGATGTTATAAAGGCAGAGTGTAGAATGGTGGTCACCAGGGTTTGAAGTGGAGCTGGGGGAATTGGGAGATGTTGGTCAAAGGGTAAAAAGTTTTGGTTAAGCAAGATGCATAAGTTTAAGACATGTACTATAGACTGTAGTGATTAATATAACTATAGTTAATGATAATTAATTGTATGCTTGAAAATTGCTCATAAAGTAGATCATAAATGATCTCATCACACAAAAAAATGATAAGTATGTGAGGTGATACATATTTAAATTAGCTTGATTTCAGCATTTCACAATGTATACATATTTCAAAACATCACATTGTATACCATGGGTACGTAAAATTTGTATTTGTCAATTTCATCTTAATAAAGCTCGGAAAAAAAGGAATAATAATTTAGAAATTCAATACAACTTCTTTTCACATTTAAAGAACAATGTTAGATATAGTGAACCCCAAGTTTCTCTTCAAAGAATCAGTATGTCAGTATAAGTTCTCTTATTCTTTAATTCTCTATTTTAAATTTTAACTTCCTTGCAGTTTCAGTAAACGACCTTTTTCACCAGTTCTAATCAGTAGTTCACATCTGTTCCCCTGGTCCCCTGCCCTGTTCTGACTCATCCTGGTCACCTGCTCTGGTCACCTGCTCTGGTCACCTGCTTTGACTCCTGCTTACCTGTTCTGATCTGCCTGTAACCATATTTCCTGCCAAACTACCCACCCCGCCACTCCAGCTTGTACCCCTGCTTCCTTTAAAATAGCCAATCGGAATTAAACTAGACTGTGTGGTCTAATTCTATCCAATAGGGGAACAACACATCAGTAGGGGCAACCTCTATCAGGCATAAGTACCCCTTCCCCTCTTTGTCCAGGTGTGTGCTCACCATTGTTCCAACTGTGAGCCGCACCCTTCTATAGAAATAAATTACCTTGCTGAAGAAATTTATATTCAAGTGCTACTTATTTTGCAGCATCCAAAATTCTACTTATAACAACAAGAAGGAAAAATCAGAGAAGAATGACAACAAGCATTGGGTAGCATGGACAAATATTGAAATTGAGTCCAATATTAATTAAAAATATACATGTCCATCAGATGGTGGGACACAGAACTATTTGAAAGTCAGCAATATTTAGACATAAAAAATGGCGGAGAGCAGAAAGTCAGTTTGAAGTACCTATTAAATATCAAAGGAATATGAAATATTGCTTTCCTCTTCACTATTTCATTCATATAGAATCTTAAGATTCTGTATAAGGAAGCCATGATCTTAGGTGCCATGCATACAGACATGTTGTCTAGCCTCTAACAGCTCACAGCTCACTGTGGGAGACCTATATGTAAACAGGCAAGTTTAGTGCCATGTAGTAAATGAATAATGGAGTTTTATTCTTGAGAACATAAGGAGAGAAAAGAGGGATACATTTTCAGCAGGGGAAAGTTATAAACAAAAAGCTGTTCAGAGGTGATGCTGGTGCTGAGAAATAAAAAGTAGGTATGATTCATGAGTCAAGCTGGAGTCAATATATCATTATTATCAAATGGAATATCATGAATAAAGTGAAGAAAGCAGCAAAAAGCACATTACAAAGAAATAACTGAAAACAACTTTGCATTGCTCATTAATACATTATTAGGCAGGGAGTGGAGTGATGAGTGACCTGAGAAAGCCATCATTCTCTTGCAGTGGGCTTTAGACATTACTGAGTCATGTGTGTCACTGAAGGCTTTAATGCATCTCTAATCCATCTAGATT
Source organism: Plecturocebus donacophilus (assembly GCA_004027715.1). Taxonomy (NCBI): domain Eukaryota; kingdom Metazoa; phylum Chordata; class Mammalia; order Primates; family Pitheciidae; genus Plecturocebus; species Plecturocebus donacophilus. Next base: position 18,179 of record PVKP010016371.1, read on the forward strand.
TAGGCTTTAAAACCCTCGATCTGGAGTATATGAAGAGATAGATTTAAAAGATAAATATTAGATGTAGAAAGACTTCTTAAGAAATAATTTGGGTCTTTACAATAAGAACGTTTAAAGAGTACACAGAAGAATATGAGCCTACAGAAGAGCAAAGAAATAAATTATTAGAAAATTATAAAGAAAGCCAAAAAAAGAATGGTATCTTAGTAATGACCACAAAAGCAAAATAGCATATTTCTTCTGTATTTATAATATATATGAGTTTCTCTCAAGCTCTTAATATGTATCAATAGATAAAAAGTTTTCTCAGGCAAATACATTGGAAAAGTGCTGTTAACCAAGAATTATTTTCTTTAATTATTTAATAAAATTCTTGGAAATTTAATGACATCCTTTACAACACAACCTTACAACAGGCACACAGAGTACATCATAGCATGGGACAGAACAATTACAGTAAAATTCGTATCCTTCAGTGAGACCTGGATTCAACCAACTGAACAAACTGTTACACCGTGAGTATTCCTTAACTCTTCCCTCTCCTACATAACAGCCAAAGAATCACCAATTCATAATCATTTTGCCATTTAAATATTTCTTAAGTGATTCCACCTATTTTAACCACTTCCACTGAACATTCTATCATTGTTAACACAGACTTTGTTAGTCTTTTGTTGAGTCTTTTCCTGTATTATTTCATCAACTGCAGGAAAAATCAGAGGTCTTGCTTTTTTCTGCATATTTTCTTAAAACGTTTTGCTCTTCCCCAAGGTAATATTTTGCATTAATTTCCTGAGGACTTTCTAGAAAAAAAATAAAGATAGAACAGACATTAGACTTCCAAAGTCTTAGATTTGTGATTTTCAAAAAGTAAGAGAATTCTGATTCTGGGGAAAATATTTAAATTTTTGGAAAGTTGTCAACACTGAATGCTACATAAAAAAAAAATCTCTCATTCTTTTTTTTTTTTTTTTAGTGAAGGAAGGTTCATAAGACAATTAGAAAGAAATTAAAAAGTAGTATATTTGTCCATGTATCTAGGAAAGATAACTGGCATCCTTTCCATATTATATTACTTCCATGCCTGTTTTATAGACTGCCTTTACTCTTAAAAATATAGTTATGATCAAGCAATTATCAAAAATCCTACATTAGAAAACTGTTACTTTGGATTAACAACGTTTCACATGTCCTACCACATCTTCATGATCTGTCATCTACCTCCTTCTCCACTCATCTGCTTATTTTCCTCCAGACTCTGTGTTCCAGGATGAAATATGAGATAACCTATTGTTGCTGAAAATGGTATGAATAGCATTCCAGAAAACACAGATCTACCTGTGTTTTATAATACAAAGAGAAAGAAACACACAAATGTTGTCAAAATTCTGTATTCATGAGTTAATCAGAGACTTCTTTCCTTTAAGAGGAATTGACTCATTGAAGAGTAATTTTCCTTAAATTAGCCCTTCCTCAAATATTTATTTGAAAATTCTGATATACTTCAGAGTTTTTCTCATTAGGTATCAATTTAACTACTTCAACTATGAGGTTTAAAAATTTTTAAGCCAGAGAATTTCAAAATTATTAATTGCACAGCCTTAAATAGTGCCATAATCTTAGTTGTTCATTTTTGAGTGATCTATTTTGTTTCTATATTACTATTGTAATTTTAAAAGGATGGATGCTTCTAATACATATTTTAAATAAATTCACAATTTAACAATAAAAATCTTGTTAACATATGTCATCAACAAAAATATGTTCAAGTACATGATTTATTTTATAAAATGATAATTAAAAAAATTTATATAGAAGAAAATTCTATGTGGTTCATTATTCAATAAGATGTAAATTCTCAATCAAATACACAAGTAATTTTCATTTAGCTTTCTATTCTTTTTATTTTTTCTTGGGTTATGAGTTTAAAAATATGCAAAATCCAATTTGATAACTATTTAAAATAAAAATGAAAATGCATAAAATAACAATCACCTCTGAATTTGTTTTCCTCTCTTTTGCAGTCAAATTACAAGAAATGATCATTTTAAAGTGGTATGCCAGAAACCTTCCTAGGACTTCCCACACTTCCTCACTTTACCAAAGAGAACAATCTACCAATTTTGCTGTTTCTCCACTTTCTACTCAAATGCTAACCTTAATCAATCATGTCAATTTGAACAGATTCAAATTCTACCCAGAATGAAGAGTATTTGAATTTCAAATGACATTTGGAATACACACAAAAAAATGGAATTTATTTTTATCTCAACTGATACTTGGGTCAGGATTAAACATCCTGTTTGAAATACACAGAACCTTGAGTTCCACATCATTTGTTGATGAAAAGAGTCAAATTCTGTAAAATATTTGAGGAGATTTATTCTGAGCCAAATATGAGTGACCAGTAGACCTCGACAAGCTCCAGGAGATCCTGAGAACCTGTGTTCAAGGTGGTCAGGCTACAGTCTGGTTTCATATGGTTTAGGGAGACATAAGACATCAATCAATCCATGCAAGAGGAGCATTGGTTCAGTCTGGAAATGCAGTACAACTCAAAGTGTAGGGGGGCTTCCAGGTCATAGGTGGATTTAAAGATTTTCTGATTGGCAATTAGTTGAAAGAATTATTTTCTAAAGACCTGGAGTCCATAGAAGGAAATGTCTGGGTTAAAATATGGAGTTGGGAAGATCAAGGTTTTTATTGTGCAGATAAAGCATCCAAGTAGCAGGCTTCTAAGAAAATTGGTTGTAGATGTTTCTTACCAGACTTAAAAGGGTGCCATACTCTTAGTTAATTCTTTCCTGGATTAGAAAAAAGACCTGAAAGTGAAGGTGATTCTCCACAGGATGTAGATTTTCCCCACAAGAACCAGCTTTACAGTGCCTTTACAAAACTATGTCAAAGATAAGTATTTTGGAGTAAAATACTTCAATTTCTTTTAGGGCCTGTTATCTATCATGTGAAGCCACACTGGAGTCAGGTTGGAGCTGGGTAACTTATTGCTACAAAGAGCATGCTAAGTTAGTCTTAAGATCTGTTGTAATGCTAATGGTGGTCAGTTGTGCCTGAATTCCAAAGGGAGAAGGGTATAATGAAACATGTTCTATCTTGATCTGAACTAGATTTTCAGATTTACTTCAGAATGCCAGAATTATTTTGGAATGGCCAAAAGGGGTGTTCATCAGTTACCTGAGAGGATTAGAATTTTCTTTTTAATTTATACTTGATGAAAGTCTTTAAGTGTAAGAGAAAATATTTAGAGAGATTGGATATACAACTGAGATTTTAGCCTCTCTTAATGGTTGGAGTGTGTACTTGTAAATTCACAGCTTCTATAACTTTGATGAAAACTTTGAATTAAAATATTGTCTTGCATTTTCATAGTCTAACAAAATAAACATGTTTGAAAATAATGTAAGCACAACTTTCAGAAGAGTTCCTTGCATATGGTTTGTAGTGCCAACTAGATTTTAAAAGAGCAGCTGGTTCCTGGACAGGATTCCCTGTGGTCTTGTGGATACATGTGTTCCCAGTGGTTAGGAGACTTCTATTTTATTGTTTCTGACAAGCATAGCAGTCTGGTCACAGGTGTGGAAAGACAGCTTAAAAGAAAAAAAGCAAAACATACCCAAATTTTTGGCTGTCATTTTTATTACATTTTCATAGACATTAACATAAATAAAATAAAAGTTATCATTTTAAAAATATGACATCTAAAAACTTGTTTCATTTTATTATCAGTGTAAAACCTACTTTTTATAAAATATGTATTTGCTGTGCTTACACTGTTTGTGTCCTACCTAGCATTCTCATCTATATTTTAATGGATTAATAATGTAATAGTTTTTATGTATTTATTCATTAAATCATTCATTTAGTTCAGTGGAAACATCTAAAATATGACACAAAGAATAGCAAGCACAAAAATGACATTCAATGGCAAGACTTTTTATTCAACAGTATACAATATTAACTTGATACCTTTACAAATATTTTGTATTATTTTAACTCTGCTTTCAGTATAAAGCAGGAATAATAGGAGTTAGATCAAGTGAAACATTTCTGTTATTAAATCACTTGTTCTAATTACTTAAAGAATTTCCTTCTTGTCATCTTTGGCTTCCTTTATAGTTCTTACAGAAGTACATATTTCTCCTGATATAATCTTTTTCTTCAATTACAGATAATTTAGTGTACAGATCTAATTCTTTTTTTGTAATACGTTTTACTGCATGGTTCTCCCCAGTTTCCTTAGTGTTAATTATCCTCTTGCTTCTCTGCCTCTGTAGGGTTTCATACATTTATAAATCTCCATAGTTTTATAAACGATGTGTCTCAAAACAACTTGATCCCTCTCTAAGGTTTCTTTCACATTTTTCAAGGTGATTTAGAGTTCTTGCAGTCTAATCACACTAAGCATCCTGAAAAAAGCCAAAATATGAAAAAAAGACTATTTTGGAGTCAGAAATATTTTGCTGCACCATGGAAAATATTTGTCACATGTGTAAGTTTACGTACAATAGACATGATTAAAATACCAACAATGCAGACTTCCAGAAATATATGTAACACTCATACCAATTGCTCATAGTCAATGTTACAATTTAAAAGCTAGAGGCAGAATGTTTACATAAGTATTGATACCATAACTTAGCTCACTGAGCGAATTGATCTCATGAAAATCATATTCTGATGAACATTGTGATGAGCCTAAATATGTTATATGAACAAAGTTCCTCTTTAATATCTCATCTGATGGTAACAAACTTCAGACCCCCTACAAGTGGAAGGTGGGGGTAGGGGAAGCTCTGCTCTCACATCTTCCTGCCTGAGGTTTGTTTTCATCAGAGGTTTCTCAGAGACTCAGCAGTGTCTGCAATTTCTTTTCTTTTCTTTTTAAATTTTTATTTTTAAGACGCAGTCTCTCTCTGTTTTCCAGGCTGGAGTGCAGTGGTGTGATTCCTGCTCACTGCAATCTCCACCTCCCAGGCTCAAGTGATTCTCCTGCCTCAGCTTCCCCAGTGGCTAGGACTACAGGCGTGTGCCACCACACACAGCTTTAACTTTTGTGTTTTTAGTAGAGACAGGGCTTCCCCATGTTAGCCAGCCTGGTCTCAAGCTCCTGACGTCAAGTGATCCACATGCCTCGGCCTCCCAAAGTGCTGAGATTATAAGCATGAGCCACTGGGCCCAGCCTGGAATTTCCTTTCATTTGAACCTCGTATTTCCTGTGCCGGCAGAGAGATCTACATCTATTCTGATTGATGAAACAATTTGGCTTTTCATAAATACTTATAAATTCATGGCTTTTGCACAGATTCCCTGATGACCAAATATTAAAATCATGGCTAATTTCGTCTCTGTGTTGTGTTACATGATTTTTTCCCCAAAACTACAGGGTCAATGAATCTAGGTGCTGGATCTGGGGAAGTATACAGAGGAAGAATAAAAATATGGTTCATGAAACTCCGGAGGGGTGACACTTTCAGGAATCCCATGATATCGGAGAAAGAGAAAAGCAGCCACTAATATCCAGTAGTTTGCTTCACACCCACAGGCAAGACTTGGTGTTCTGTTGGACATAGTTTCATAGAACAACAACAACAGACAAGGCCATTCTGTGACCATATTAAATCAACATTCTGTTTTGTAATCATGTCTACACACAGAAAAAGCAAGGCCAATGTCCATCCCCTGATTTTGGCTGAGTGACTGCTTAGTATTTATGAATTACAGCTTTTGCATCATCTGATATGCCCTCTAGAAATGTGAGATAGATGGAAATATCTCAATTTAGAATTATCCCTGCTTCCTAATAGCAAGTCAGAGCCAAACTCCACTTCTTAAACTCTCTTCAAAAACACCGAAAAGCTGGGTGTGGTGACCCACATCTGTAATCCCAGCACTTTGGGAGACCAAGGCAGGCAGATCACTTGAGGTCAGAAGTTTAAGACCAGTCTGGTCAACATGGCAAAACACCATCTCTACTAAAAATGTAAAAATTATCTAGGCATGGTGGTGTGCACCTATAACCCAGCTACTTGAAAATCACTTGAATTCAGGAGGCAGAGGTTGCAGTGAGCAGGGATCCAGCCACTGCATTCCAGCCTGGGCAACAGAGTGAGATCCTGTCTCAAATAAAACAAAACGAAAACCACCAAATAAGTCCATATCCTATAATAAGTAAGTCTTCTTTAACACCTCTGTGGGACACCACATAGCTCTTCATGGTCATATGCTTCTTACTAACAGGAGTAATAAAACCAACCTGTTAAAACACAAGGTTGTCTCAGGTTGTATTGACAGGTCAAAACTATCTCCATAATAATACTAAGATGTTATTTGGCCTTTCTTCTGTTTTTGAATTTGTACTATCAATGCAAAATCAATAGCAGATAAAATTATTGGAACCCTCAGCACCAGTAGCTTGACTGACTGTTTTGTGATTGCTACTACATTACTAGTTACTGTGTATGTCAACACTACACTTGGGGGAAAAAAAGGAAAAAAAGAAGAATGGCTTAAACGTGTTCTTTTAAAGCCAGTCCAATAATTTTACATTTTAATATTCTGTATGATGAAATTAAAAGTACATATAAGGCACTTTTGTCCTCTCCTGAAGTGTGATGAATCATGGGTAAAAGCACATAAAAGATTGTCTGAGTTCTGAACTGAATAAGCCATATTTTTCCAAGGAACATCAATTTTATTGGAAAGAATGACTAACACACAAACTTTGGTTATTCAATTGGGTTTTGGCAGACATTTAAGAAAATTGGCAAAATGAGCCTGTCACTTCAAAAGAAATAACTGATAGTGTTTGCTTTAAATACCAACATTTATGCCTCCCAGTTAATATTAGAATTTTGGAAAATCTACTGGCCACCATGAGCTTGACAGCTTCCAACACTTAAAGGAAATATATCAACATTTGAAAAATTTGCATAATCACTGAACTGATATTTTCTAAGTGGCAAATGCATGATAGTCATACACATGTTAAAGACTTTTCAAAGTGAAAGATAGTCCAACTGATTTTAAGGCAAAAATGTATGAAAAGTTCATTGAAATAATTTCAAATTACAAACTGCAAATAATCTAAATTTAAGTGACTACCACAAACCAAAACTTGGTGTGGTATCAAAGACAAATATCCACAATTACCAGGGAAGGTAATTCAAATATTCCTCCTATTTCCAAAATACGTATCTATGTAATGATGAATCTTCTCTACATACATTTTTAAAAAGGTGAATATGGAAAAAGATCAACTGAGATACAAGTAAGAAATTTCCATAGCCCTGTATTAACGCAAATATTAAAGACGTATGCAAAACCACAAAAAAAGTTTTCCTCTTGTCACCGTTTTTTTTTTTAGCAATAGAATTTTCATGACAAATATGCTATTTATGTTAACATGGTATGTGCTATTTTATTGGTATATAAAATATTTGTATTATTTCATTCTCACTGTGCTATAAAAAACTACCAGAGACTGAGTAATTTACAAAAAAAAAGAAAAAAAAAGTTTAATTGGCTCACAGACCTGAAGGCTGTACAGGAAGTATGGATGGGGAGGCCTTAGGAAACTTACAATCATAGCAGAAGGTGAAGAAAAAGGAGGCACATCTTCACATGGCCAGAGCAGGAAGAAGAAAAACAAGGAGGAGGTGCTACACACTTTTAAACAACCAGATCTCATATGAAATTACTCACTATTATGAGAAAAGCAAGGGAGAAATCCACCCCCATAATCCAGTCACCTCCCACAAGGGCCCTCCTCCAACACTGAGGATTACAATTTGCCATGAGATTTCAGTGGGGACACAGAGCCAAACTGTATTATTCCACCTTGGCCCCTCCCAAGGGGAGGTGGTAGAACACTTCATTGTCCACATTACTGTCAGTATTTCATTACAACAATTTAATAAACCTCTAGGAAATTCCAAACCTCTCCTAATCTATCTATTTTCTTCTGAGTCCTCCAAATCATTCCAGCCTCTGCCCATTATCCAGTTCCAAGGCTGTTTCCACATTTTTGGATATCTTTATAGCAATGCCACACCTTCAAGTACCAATTTTCTTTACAAGTCAGTTTTTGCACTTCTATAGAAAACTACCTGAGACTGGCTTATTTATAAAGAAAAGAGATTTAGTTGGCTCACAGTTGTGCAGGTTGTACATGAAGCATGAAATGCATGGAAACTTACAATCATGGGGGAAGATGAAGAGGAAGGAGACACATCTTCACATGGCCAGAGTGGGAGTGGGAGAAAGAGAAGGTGGAGGTACTACAAATTTTTAAACAACTAGATCTCATGAGAACTCACTATCATGAGAACAGGAAAGAGAAAGACGCCCCTCCTCAAGATCTAATCACCTCCTACCATATCTCTATTTCAATACTGATGCTTACAATTCGACATGAGATTTGGGTAGGGACAGAAATCTACACTGTATCAATATTAATAAATACTATTCAATAAAATACAAATAAATAATATTTAAACATTTATCAGTTGTAATTCCCAATACAGTAAATACTGAGAGAGAAATAGAGATAAATAGTAATTTAGACTATTTAGGAACTTCTATAATACTTTTAAAGTATAAAGGCAGCCAGAAATCAAAAAGTTTAAGAGCTTCTGAGTTAATATATTTAAAAAATTTCCTACCACAATATTAAGCAATTAATGTACAAATACCTTTTCTTCCCTTTTGGAAGCTGAGTACATTAATTGTAATGCAGATAGCAGAGAAAAAGTTTTAGATTAGTTATAAGACATTGTCAACATACTAAGAATACCAAAAACTTAAAAGAACTATTGCTTCTTTTATATTCTGATTTCCCAGAGTGCCTCTATTTCCATGATATCTTGACCAAAGTTTATTTTTAGAAAAATTTTGTCCTATTATGGATTCAAATGCTTTAATATTTGAAAAATACAAAAGATAATAAACTAATAGCCAATATCAGTGCTTTGTTTATGGGAGTATAATCAAGTATAAAAATCATATTTTTAGAAGGAAATAAAATGTTAGTAGGTAGTAAAATTCTCAGTTTAGCAAAAAAAAAAATGTGAGAAAAGAACTACTAATAAGAAAAGAATTTCCAATGACCAAAAAAAAAGTGTACAAAACTATACTCCTATGTTAATTTCAGTGAATTCAATTAATTAAAATGATTGAAGAATATGACTTCTATTTATGTAAAGCAAGACTAGCTAATTTTTTTTTTAAAGTTCTGGGATACATGTGCAGAATATGCAGGTTTGTTACATAGATATCATGTGCCATAGTGGTTTGCTGCACCTATCAACCCATTATTTAAGTTCTAAGCCCTGCATGCATTAGGCGTTTGTCCTAACTCTCTCACTCTTCCTGCCTCCCATCCCACTGACACGCTCTAGTGTGTTATGTTGCCCTCCCTGTTTCCATGTGTTTTCCTTGTTCAATTCCCACTTATGAGAGAGAACATGTGGTATTTAGTTTTCTGTTCTGTGTTAGTTTGCTGAGAATGATGGTTCCCAGCTTCATCCATGTCCCTGCAAAAGACATGAACTCATTCTTTTTAATGGCTGTAGAGTATTCCATAGTGTATATGTGCCACATTTTCTTTATGCAGTCTATCACTGATGGGCATTTGGGTTAGTTCGAAGTCTTTACTATTGTAAGTAGTGCTTCAATAAACAAACATATGCATATGTCTTTATAGTAAAATGATTTATAATCCTTTGGGTATATACCCAGTGATGGGATTGCTGGATCAAATGATATTCCTAGTTCTAGATCCTTGAGGAATCACCACATTGTCTTCCAAAATGGTTGAACTAATTTACATTCCCACAAGCAGTGTAAAAGTGCTTCAATTTGTCTACATCCTTGCCAGCATTTATTGTTTCCTGACTTTTTAATCGTCACCATTCTACCTTGCATGAAATGGTATCTCATTGTGCTTTTGATTTGCGTTTCTCTAATGACCAGTGACGATGAGCTTTTTTTTTTTTAATATGTTTGTTGGCTGCATAAATTTCTTCTTTCGAGAAGTGTCTGTTTATATACTTTGTCCACAGTTTGATGAGGTTGTTTGTTTTTTTCTTGTAAATCTGTTTAAGTACCTTGCATTTTCTGGATATTAGACTTTGGTCAGATGGATGGATTGCAATTTTTTTTCTTTTTTTGCTGTGCAGAAGCTCTTTAGTTTAATTAGATCTCATTTGTCAATTTTGGCATTTGTTTCAAATGCTTTTGGTGTTTTAGTCATAAAGTCTTTGCCCATGCCTATGTCCTGAATGGTATTGCCTAGGATTTCTTCTAGAGTTTTTATGGTTTTAGGTGATACAGGTAAGCCTTTAATCCATCTTGAGTTAATTTTTGAATGAAGTGTGAGGAAGGGGTCCTGTTTCAGTTTTCTGCATATGACTAGCCAGTTTTTCTAGCATCATTTATGAAATAGGAATTCCTTTTCTCATCGCTTGTTTTTGTTAGGTTTGTTAAAGATCATAGGATTGTAGATGTGCAGTGTTATTTCTGAGGCCTCTGTTATGCTCTATTGGTCTCTCTATATATATGTTTTGGTTACCGTAGCCTTATAGTATAGTTTGAAGACTAGCTAATTTTTTTCCCATTCATTATTTTGTCCATTTATTTTATTTTTGTTTTTGTTTATTTGTTGTTTTAGTGAGATGCAGTAAAAGGATATTACACAATATCATTGGTAGTGGAAAAATGATTATATGCAACAATGCCACTTTTATTTCAAGATTAGAGAAAATATTGTAATCGCTAAAAGAAGTTAAGTAATTATACTGATTTCCAGCAAAGCTATTATATAAGTTTAGTAATTAGATTAACTTTATTAAATATTAGATAAAGCTAAATTTTTAGGTAAATCTTTAAAAATAAATTATGAATTGAGGAACAATTTTATATCACAAATCTAAAAGTCTCTTTCTTATGAATCTTTTAGGATGTTAGTAGATAAGTCAGAAAGATTATAACATTATAAAATCAAAATGTCCTTTGGACCTAAATTTTAAGAGTTTCTCTTTACTCCTTCATAACCCAGCTACCTCCCACCACTCTTTCTTAATACATGTTGATTTGCATTGTCCCACAAAGACTACAATATTATAATTACAGCAAAGGCAAAATGCTGCTGTTGTACTCTTAAACTGTAAGTGGCTATCTTTCTGACAATTGACACAAAAATGATTACAAAGCTCTCAGCAGGTTCTGAATTAATAAAGCTTAAAATAAGCAAGTGAGAAAACATCCTAGTTTCCCTATCCCTTGTCTAACCAACATTATTTGAATAATAAATTCAATAATTGGCCTATTACACTATACAAAATATTATCTTTGTTAACTTTTACTTACCTTACACAGTAAGGTAATTAAAAATTATAAATACTATCAAGTAACATTGACATATATGAGCCATCAACTTCTTAAAAAAGAATTAAGCACTGAACCGAATTCTGTACTTGCAGCAAAATCTACCCAGTACATGACCTCATTGTAATCACACCAAATTATCTGTCAGTATTGATCTACTCATATCCTGCTCTTAAAATATTCCCAAAATGATATTAACAAAGTAAAAGAAAATTGTCATAAATGGCATTTCTTCTGGGTTTAAAAAATAAATTCAATAGTTAAGCTAGCTAGGCAAAGAGAAGTCAACAATTGTTAAACTCCGTTTTCAATGTTGTTTATACTCAAGAATATAGGTTAGGGTGTTGGGAATCCATTCTTATACAAATTGTGAAATCAAGTAGTTTTGCAGAGAAGTGGCCAGTAAGAAATGTAAAGCTATGAACTTAAATCATTGATAATATGAACTTAGGTACTCTGGCCCTTTCCCAGGATCAGAGAGTGCTTGTGAGGTCATGTGAGGGGACCTAGGAGACCAAGCTTTTATGTTAGTGCTGAGAACTAAGCAGTAGAGAAAAAATTAGGAAAAGAAAGAATCACATGACCCTTCCATGAGGAAATAATAAAGTGGTGTTTAGACCATCTTTCATGGCTATCCACAAAATATTGATAGTATTCAAGTAAAAGATGGAGTGTCTCAATTTGACTTCCTTCATAAACTCACTTTATAAAGAAATGAATAGTTCCTTTTAATATTATCTATTAACATTTACAAGTATATTGCTTCAACTCAAAAATGTTACATATTTGTTTACTAGCACTTGTGAAATATTTTCTAGTCATGAGCAACAGAACAAATAATATTTGTTGATTTCAAAATACATCAGAGAGGCATAAGCCTTTGAAAAGTTGCATAATCAAGGTTTAAATATTCTTTATGCCTCGCTAATTATGTTTAGAAGTACAGAAACCTAATCATTTCAAAATGGCATGAGAAATAAAAGTGCAATTCCACCAGTAAAAAGAAAGAATGGGTTCAAAGTGTTTAAAATTCCAAAGCACTCTAAGGTGCAGTAGTCTTATAGACATCATTAGATCACAGATATTGGAGAGCTCATTAGATTAAATTTTTTTAAAGGACTTTAAACTCAGTTATTATTATTATTACTATGAGCAAAATGAAGAAAGTTAGTATATTAACCCAAAGAGGTTAATAATTTATCAACTGTATTTATTACATAAAATCTAATAACTTTGATAACTTAAAGAAATAATTTTAATTAAAATGGAATAATTTTAAGGAAACCCAGAAATGTAATTAAAATTGGAATGCCAAATCACCCATAGCTATTGTTCACCTGTAGTTTACATGTGGCAAGCAGAACACAATATTGTCCATTTAAATGGCATCATCACATAATACATTAACATGACAGATTACATAGATTATATACATTATGTATGGATAGATTATATAGAGAGAGTTTATATAGATTAGAAAATCTATATAGTGTGTCTCATTTAATCCTTAAAGCAACAAAACATGGTAGGTTCTGTTACAGATGGAAGTTATCAACCAGTTTTCTTTCCCTGGATCTGAATACTTGAAATTCTTCATGTATAGCCAGCCCTTCAAGGCTTCAATCTTCCAATCATCAAAGTAACTCTGGTTGTTGCTGTTTTGTTTGTTTTTGTAAAAATTCTAGTTTATAGATCATTCTGTAATTTAAACTATGTTCATGATACCAACTTAGAAAGCATGGGGGGAGGGTTACAAAACTCCCAAGAAATCTTAGTCAAATTTATGTATTGGACCCTTTGGAGCAGACTGTAACCCTGATCCATTTGAAGTAGTGTTAAATTTGATTCCACTTTAATCTTGCTTCTATTTCATTATAGTTTTGCTTAAAGGTCCACGTCAGAGAGTAGAGAATAGTGGTTAGCAGGACAATTTATAAAGCCAGACTGCTTAGGCTAACAAGTATGGACAATAGGCTGATATGCCTATGAAGCAGCTGTGCTTTTATTCTTTACTTTTTTAAAATAAACTTGCTTTCACTTAAAAAAAAGTATAAATAATAAAAATACCTACCTCATGGGAACATTTGAAAGACTGAGTTAGACTATGTAAAGTGTTTACAACAGGCCCTAGCCCTGTGTGTTTTATATTATTTATTTAATTATAATTTATATGGATTTATTCTATTAATGTTATACTATAACATGTAAAGTTAGACTTTTTACTCATCTATGCTCAACATGTAAAATTAGACATTTTACTTATCTATGTTCAGCTTTTCTTATATAATTTAATTATTTAAGGCTATAAATTTACATCTAAGCACTGTTTTAGCTGTACTCCACAAGTTTCAATGAGGAGAATTTTATCATTGATGTTTAAATATCTGATTCCCATTATAATTTCTGATTGGATCCAGAAGTTACTGATTATTAATTGGCTTTCTTACTAGATTTCAAAAGCACCATTTTTCTAGTTATCCCTTTTTTAAAATTTTTGCATTAGATGCATTGTAATCACAGAATATTTTGTTTCTTTGTAAACATCTGAAACTAGCTTTATGTCTTAGGATATAGCCAATTCTCACAGATGCTTCATGTTTTATCTTTGTACAACAGATTTAGCTCATTTATTGGTTTGTTTAAATAGCCTATGACACTATTTATAGCTTTAATTTTATGTGTTCTACCAATTAAGAAGGTAAGGCAAAAAATCCCTCCACTATAATGGCAAATTTTCTAATTCTCCTTGTTGTGATTAAAATTTTTGCTAAATATATTATTAGATATATCACTCAGAACATGTTTCTACTGAGTTGAAATATGCACTTTTCTTCCCTAGGGTACTTTTTGCCAAAAAAAAAAAAGTCATTTTTTAAATCATATTAATATAGTTTAATCAGCATTCTTTTGATCTGTAATTGATCAATATTTGCCTTGTATGTTTTCACTGTATCCATTTAGATTTACTAATAATATATTTGCTAATCTTTTCATTGTTTTCACTTCAGATACTACATTTAGAATCACTTACAGCAAATCTCTTAATAGTTGCCTTATAGAGGGTCTGTAGTGTCTAATCCTCAATTTTCATTTATCTAAAGATGTCTATATGCTGTGCTCAGTTGGAATATTTTCAGTTTGCATAAAATCTGAGTTAAATAATTTCTTTGCCTATAAGCACTTCATTTATTTTATTTCAGTGTCTACTGAATTCTTATGGTTGAGGAGTGAATTTTCATGATAATTCTCTTATGCCATTGAGGATAATCTGTACTTCCCTGTAGATGTTTTTTAAAGCTTAGTTGTCTCCTTAATTCTTTCTCTCCATTCCTTCAGTAATGTTAATTAGAGACACTCTATTTCTTCTCATTTTCACCTTCATTTTCCTTGAAATTTTTAAAATCTATTTACTGCTCTGTGATTTATTCAGAATAACATCTTCAGATTTATCTTTATGCTCACTAATGTTTCTTCAGATATTATCTGATATTGCACATGTGTAAATAGCATTTATTTCAATTATATTATTTTTCCCTTTAGTTTCCTTTAAAATCTGCTTCTTTTTATATAACAGTTTTGTTGAAAATATTTTAATAACTTACATTATTTCAATATAGTTATTTTATATTTAATCTGGTATTTCTAAAATTGGATATTTTTATGGACCTTACTCTGCTCTCTGCTTTTGATGGCAGCAGGAGTCAAACAGGTCCCTAGGCAAAACAACACAGGTTCCCAGCGAGGCCCAACCTTCAAGCCAGGGATGGCCTGAAGCCTGGGGGCCACATTGCCCGTTCTGGGTGGAGCCCATGACACAGAGTGGGAACTTCATTGATTCTTTTTGGCCAATCATATGGTGCTTCTTCCAGGCCCACCCGTGGACAAATCAACACACACTTTCTTTCACACATGGATCAATCAGCATGCACTTCTTGCATTCTAAGCCCATAAAAACCCCAGACTCAGACATACTCAGACACAGGATGAGACTACCTACTTGCAGGTAGGAGCTACCCACTTTGGTCACTGGCCACTGAGAGCTGTTCTGTCACTCAGGAAAACTCTTATCTGCCTTGCTCACCCTCCAGTTGTTCGTGTAGTCACTTTCTTCCTGGATACAGGACAATAACTTGGACTCACCAAATTGTAGGTGTGAAATGGGCTTGTAACACTTTGCTGGCCTGCTCACTGAGCTGTGGGTGGTGACATGTTCCCATTCACCAGACCTTAGAAATAAAGAATGGTGATCCTTATGGGGGTCCAGACCTTGGGATTCCCTGAGCCAGAGCTGTAACACTATAGCCCTCCCATCCTCCACCAGCATCATGTGGGCACCCCATGTGACAAGAAGCAGCAGCAAGGCCAGGCCGGCCCAGAAGCCATGGTTTGAAGTGAAGTGGCAAGACTAAATGAGCTGTAACACAAATGGGCTGAAACATGTCCCCCTGCAATGTTCTCCATGCTGGAGATGTTGGCAATGAAAGCGTTGTAGCATGTGCCACCCCCAAACACTTTGGGGCACTGTGATTGCTGACATCTCTGAGTTTTGGGGTGCCACCACATTCCCCTCTACTGGTACCTACAGCAGAAACCACTTCCAGTATGCCTGGTCCAGCTGCAGCATTGCACAGAGCCGGCACCTGTGTGGGCACCTGGAGCTGCCTGCCAAGCCACAGCAGCTGTTATATCCGGCTGTGCACAGTGGCCAGACTCTGTGCTCACTCACACACTTCTTGTCACTGCATGCCTGGCTCACCTTTGGTGGGCATGTAATCTGGGCTAGTTGCATAAGCCTAATGAAGCCTGCCTGGCAGAGTGGGTGGAATGAGCAAAACTCAAGCAAAGGTGCCACTGGTCACAGAGGTTTCTGGCTGACAAAGCAACATTCAAAGGTTCCTGTGATATTTTTGTCTGCTAGTCCTGAATAGTGCTTTATTTTTCCATTGTGTTTTTTTGTGATTTGTGACTCTGAGTTTATATGACTCTGAGTTTATATTCACTGAACTTTACTATAGCAATTCTTTTTGGCCTTATTTGAAATAAAATTTCTGCAGAGAATGTGCATTACTGCTTCTGTCAGGCATTTCAAGGCTTTACTTGGCCCACTTAAATTAAATTTTGGCTTTTAGGTGGTCTGTATCTACTGAGTTGTATAAATTTATGATGAAAACCTGCAAAACTGTGTTTATGTACTTTTAAGATTATTCTGTTTCCTCACTCAGGGCAATATTTCTTAAGATCACCAGATAAGGGCAAGTGGGCTTATTTTTATATTTTACTTTAGTACAATCGTATTCTTTGGGACAGTTAAAATAAAGTTAAGAATCTTATTTTCTTTCTTGAATTTTCTGCAGAACAGGAAAAAATTACTTTTGAGGACCATATTGTAGAAATGAGAATATGCCTGTAACTATTAAGAAATAACTATGCCACAGTCAACAATGTGCCTTTTATGCATTGAAGAAAAAATTGATTTTTTTAAGATCCCAATTTACAAGAAAAATTTCTCACAATTCTAATCAAAAGTGATATCAAAGAGCCATGAAAGCAATAGGGAAATGTTAAGAGAAGATCTTTGGTTGTCTTACTAACTCTCTGTGCTTAATTGTGGTCCAACTGGTTACCTATTTTAGTTGCTGAAGGTTTTGCTTTTGTTTTTGTTTTGAGCAGTTCAAATCATGTGTGAATACTGATATTTCAAAGCTTTCCATCTTTGATATAAGTAATTTTTTAAAATGACGAAAATCACCTATTTTCTTTCAAAAGAATTAAAGTCATTTTACCTTAAAAATACCATTTGAATTCATTAGACTTTTGAAAAAATAAATCTTAGATACATTATGGGCTATCAGTGGCCTTATTTTCTTGTATTTTTGAAACATTTACCACTCATCATTACTCACAATTATTTCTAACTATGGTAAAAAAAAAAAAAAGACAAAAATACGTAAAATTAAGAAGGATAGAATAACAAAGCAGGGTGGTGAAATACTAAATTAAATTATATTTCTTTCTTATTATGTTATCCAAAGTATGCCATCATCTTTCAAGAAGTTATTGGAGAAAAATGGAACCACCATTTTTGTCATCTCTTTGAAATTTCATTTAACATAGTTGAGAATCCATCATTTTCTACATTCTGTATCTAATGTGGAAGAGAAAACATTAATATAAAAAACATATATTATTACTAAATGATTCAGGAGACGATACAATGCGACAGAGAACAGCCCTTTGAATGTTAATGTTAAAGGTTACATTAATTCTATCAGTAAACTTTCAGGCTGAATCTTCAAATGATGTTGTCCTAAATACATTTTCTGAAACTTAAAAACCATGAACAAACACTACATTCCCAAGAGAAAAAAGATAATAGAGCATTATCACCTAGTCAGAGAAGACTTTATCTTACTTCAATTAGATTTAAGATACAATTATTATGGAAGAATTTTTCTTAATATCAAAATAATTATTCTACTAAATAAACTTTGGTGAGATCATTGCTGTCTATGCTGCTATAGTTTACATCATAATATTGAGATGCAGAAATTTCACTTTAACCTACATAATGCACATTTTGAAACTGATATTTTTCTTATATGTGCTTTCTTTGTTAAAACACTGATTCTCATGTTGTCATAAAATAGAAAATGGAGCTTACATTTTCAGCTATTAGTGTATGTTAACATATAATTACATATAGAACCTTTAAGGAAGAGTTGAAACTCCACTGAATTCATGTCATTTAAACTTCACAAATTGAACATTGGGAAAATATGACTTTCTCTACCTCAATGACCCACAGCTAACACCTTCTTAAAAAATTCTTCAGAGACAGAATCAAATAAAAAAACTCAAAGAACATCTGTTTTGTATTTATACAATTGTTGATAAATTTAGTGTTTAATAAAAGTTGTTGAGGCCAAGTCTACTTTTTGTTTAGGTACAACGTTTTCTAATTCTCCTATATTGTCTGTTATTATATCAGCTTACTAGGATAATAGCTGATTATCTGTCCTCATCGGCTGAAACATTTAATGGAATAATTCTGGAAGAGGTCCTTGCCACATCCACATATCTTAAATGAATTCAGAAGCAGAACTTAAAATTCATTATATTTGAAATAGGTGTATGGTCAGTCACTGACCTTGGTTCTCAGTTTCTCCTGATAATGTGTTATCAAGCAAAAGGTTCTCACTGCCTGATGTGCTAGAAGCCAATACAATGTTTTTTGAGGAAAAAAAATAAAGCTTTATATTGAAAGTTTACTCACATGGAGAAAGGAGTCAAGCTCTAATATTTCTCTTTGTGCTGGTGTAAAGTCAGTATATTAAAAAAATATTCAGCGGTGGATTCTGAAATTGGTAGGTTATTGGTGAAAAGCAAAAGAAGGTCTGGAAAGTCTTTGGGTATGCAAAGTTATCTCTTCATGTTACCTAATGGGGGTATGGCAGAGGCACCTAACATGCATTATAGAAGCATCCTTTGAGTGACCATATGATCTAAGAAGAATGTTTGTTCTGAGTTCTGAGCAAGGAATCCATAACTGGCCAGCTCAGAGATTCACTCCTTATCTATGAAGGAAGTCTGAACCCCCAGCCCATTCTGTAGAATGCAGACAGTTCAGGGAATCGAAGTCCTATGTCTTGAGTTAAATAGAAGCTACTAGGAGAGTGTTAAGTGAAAACACTATATAAATTGCATGCTTTCTACAAACAATAGGGGTTCTCCTGTCTAGCCTGCCACCATTAGACTTCCCCATATATAATTATCCTCAATAAATCTTATGATTCATTCACTGAGTCTCTAGTTTTATCCATATTGGAGTCAATAGAGGTCTGGAACAACAATGAGTTACATCGGCAAATTTGGAGAAAATTAATATGAAACACGTGGTGGAAATTTAGACTGTGACATCAGCAAGCTCATTCTGTGTAAACACCAGTCAACTAACTTGGTTCCAATTGATTTTAGCCAGATTTTTCTTCATCTCATAAACAGAGGGAGTTTCAGTGTTTCAACAAGTTGTTCTTTTCTTATCTGTTATTCTGCAAACTCAGGAATATATGTTAGTTTCAATTTCTTACTCTTTGGGGTACAGCTCTGGTTTCAGCTTTTCAGCAAGTTGCTTTCTTTCTTATATACTATCCTGTAAGCCCAATAATTTTGTCTTTGATTTCTTGAACTCTTTGAGGCACAATTTCACATGTGCTCCCTCCTTGCCTTTGCCTTTGGTCATCTATATTCTCCTACTTCCTATGATAGCATTTACCTGTTTACTCACACAACTACGTGAACTCCATTGTAACTTTAACTTACCCTTAGGTCATGAAATTTACTTCTGCATTACTAGTTTCCCACTGTGTCCTTGGAAGTGTTGCATAGTTATCTCAGACGTTATCAATATTTCTAGATGAGATCCTGGATTGTATCTTCTTGGCTAGTACTGAGATGGGTTCCTAAGGACAATAGGTCTAGGATCATCCCTCTTGCCTGATGTATAATGACACCAAATTCTTGAATCTCTGATGACCTATTTATTTCCTGTTTTCAACAAGGATGTATTAAGAACTTTCTATACCAGGTTTCAAAGCTAGATACAGTCTGTTCTCAAGGACGTCAAAATGTACCACAGTGGTTCTAAATTTTGACCTGTAATGATGATTTATTTTTGTATTTAAATTCTTTTTTTAAATTTTACTTTAAGTTCCAGGATACATGTGCAGAACGAGCAGGTTTGTTACACAGGTATACATGTGTCACGGTGGTTTGCTGCACCTGTTAACCCATCATCTAAGTTTTAAGTCCTGCATGCATTAGTTATTTGTCCTAATACTCTCCCTCCCCTTGCAGATATCTTGTCCTTATGCATAGCCATTTTAATTCCATAAAGCCAAGGTAGGAGCATGAAAAATTTACTCCCAGTGAATCTAACACTCATCTCTATGTAGGGATAGGGAGGAAACCAATTACAATGGAGCCAGATATATGTGCTAAGATAACTTACTCTCAAACCCCAGGCACAAAAGCCTGGAGAGGCTCCCCACAATTAGCTAAGCAGATGTTCTTTCCTTGCATTTAGCATGAGCTGGAATTGTCCAGCCATACCCCAGCCTTAATAACCTTACCAGTATGTTGAAAGGGGGACACTGAAGTTAAAACGGTCTCTGGGATGAACCTGTCACCTAGGTGAACTTGAGCAAGTCACTTAGCCTTTGTGAGCTTCATTTTCTTACTTGTAGCATGGTTATTAAATGTTACTACCTTTTACGGGTTTGGGGATATTTGAATACAATACTGTATGTTCATGCTTAAAGCAACGTCCAGTGCATAACCAACACGTAATAAATGCAACATATTTACTTTTTCTAAGAAAAATTATTTATTAGTTGATTTTATGGAAAACTGTAAAGTTATTACTTAAAGCATCAATACATTTTGTATTGTAATTTAAATATTTTTGCATTCCTTTCTACCATATTGATCAAAATAAGCAAATGAAGATGAGCCTCTCCTGAAGGTACAGGTGAGGGTCCCCCTTATGATATTCAATTGGAAAGTCCTGAAATAAACAAGTCTAGAATTCATTGATCCATAGGGTTGCCTGACAGACAGAAAAATGATTTAAACTGCACAGATTTACTAGAAGGTAATCTTGTGCCCTCATATCCAGTACACATAGTTCTACTCTCCTTAAGACACTGAATTCAACAAGCCTTGCCTGCTAAAGAGTATCAGAAAAAGCACAAATAAGCTAGTTAAAACAACAATCTTAATTTCAAAAACAATGCAAACTGAAGTGGACTTAGATGGCTGCAAAACAAACAAAAAAAAAAAAAAAGAAAGAAAACTAATTTCAGCTATTCCCAGCTATTTACAAAAGTCCAGAAGTTTTTATGCTTATTTGAGATTAGTTATTAAAAATGTGAGTTTGGCCTGGTACAGTGGCTCACGCTTATAATCCCAGCACTTTGGGAGGCCAAGGTGGGCAAATCACCTGAGGTCCGAAGTTCAAAACCAGTCTGGCCAACATGGTAAAACCCTGTCTCTATGAAAAATACAGAATTAGCCTGGTGTGGTGAAGCATGCCTGTAATCCCAGCTACTTGGGAGGCTGAGGCATGAGAATGGCTTGAACCCAGGAGGTGGAGGTGCAGTGAGTTGAGATGGTATTATTGCACTCCAGCCTGAGCAACACAAGTGAAACTCCATCTCAAAAAAAAAAAAGTCAAATAATAAGATTTTTTTTAAAAAAACATCAGAACTATAAAAATTTTAAATCCCATTATATTTGTACCATGTAAAATATAAATGTTACATAATGTTAACTGTAGGGATGTTAAGTAATAAGTCAACATATCAGGCAGAGTACAGTCAGAAAAAAATTAGAACCTAAAATGAATATTTCAATGAGTGAAATAGTTCAAAGTAAAAAAGATGAAAGGTGCAGGTTTAAAAGCAGATGGTAGCCAGAAGCAGTGGCTCATGCCTATAATCCCAGCACTTTGGGAGGCCGAGGTGGGCAGATTACTTGAGGTCAGGAGTTCAAGACTAGCCTGACCAACATGGTGAACCCTGTCTATGCCAAAAATACAAAAAATGACTCAGGTGTGGTGGTGCATGCCTGTAATCCCACCTGCTCAGGAGGCTGAGGCAGGAGAATCGCTTGAACCTGGGAGGTGGAGGTTGCAGTGAGCCCAGATCATGCCACTGTACTACAGCCTGGGTGACAGAACAAGACTCGGTCTCAAAAAAAAAAAGCAGATGGAGAAGCTGCTACCAGTATTATAGAGGAGGTAGAGCTGCCCCAGTCTTGGATTCAAGGTTTTTGGTGTAAATAAGAACCACAGATGAGATCAAGCTATTTAGAAATGCATCCTGAACTAGAGCAGAAGATGGGTGTTTCTTCCAGCCCTTCACCCAACTAATTGCTTCCAGTGACTATCATTGCCTAGTGGGCAGTAGTGGGTTAAGGAGAAGAAGAAGAAAGAAGTTGGTTAAGAGATCAGAGAGAAGACAGGCAAAGGTTAACACAGTGAGAACATAAAGAAATAAATTGCAGTGTACTGATGACTTCCCGAAGATCTATTAGGAACAAGTAGGAGTATGTGTTTACATACTCCCAGAGACTTGTTCTTTGTAGTATCCTAAAATTAATGTCCCATAATTACCTGGCCCAGCTTCACCATCTGCTTTTTTCTTTTTTTTTGAGACTGAGTCTTGTTCTGTCACCCAGGCTGTAGTGCAATGGCATGATCTGGGCTAACTGTAACCTCCACCTCCCAGGTTCAAGCAATTCTCCTGCCTCAGCCTCCTGAGTAGGTGGGATTACAGGCATGCACCATCACGCCTGGCTAATTTTTTATATTGTTGGTATAGAAAGGGTTTCACCATGTTGGCCAGGCTGATCTTGAACTCCTGATCTCACTTCATTTTCTTTAAGTGCTCTTGCCATAAATAAATAACATAATTATCTTAGAAAAACAACTTGATTGC
This sequence comes from Plecturocebus donacophilus, assembly GCA_004027715.1. Lineage (NCBI taxonomy): Eukaryota > Metazoa > Chordata > Mammalia > Primates > Pitheciidae > Plecturocebus > Plecturocebus donacophilus. Next base: position 41,074 of record PVKP010016371.1, read on the forward strand.
ATTTATTAAAAATCAACTCTGTATTTAACTTTAAAGCAAAATTAAATGTCACTCAAAAATACAGTAAAGTCAAACGTGAAAGAAACCAACTTGTAATCTTGCATTAAGGATATGTTGATGGTTTGAGGCAGTCTTATGCTTGAATACCCTAGAGCCTTGTTGATAATTATATCCTTGTTTCTCTAATAAAGGTAGACAACAGCAATCAGGAGATTTTTAAAAACATATTCTCCTCTTGCACTCTTTAAACAGGCTTAGAAAAAAAATCTTCAAATAACAACAACAGTTAGCATGAAATAAAATCTAGTGTACTCTAATTTATAGATTGGTCGTTTTCTGAAAATTGTACTTCATTCCATGCATTCTGTACTATTCTATGCACTACTGAAAATAACCGACATTATCAGTATTATCCATCAGGTAAGGAAACCATCAATGTCTAATTTAATGTGTTGGGTGAATTTAACTCTTATTCATTTATGAGACAAAGTGTGAGAATTCATTAAACCTCTTTGAATGTAGTTTCACCATTTAAATTTTAGAAAGGAAGTAATGAATTTACCATGAATATATGTAAAGGACATTACTAAACGCTCAAAATGTCCTGTGGAGGTATTTATCCTATTTCATAGAGAAGGTCAAAATACCAGTTTCCTACAGTAATAAATGGGCAAAACCACAATTTTGGCAAATCTCTGCCCCAAAATATAATGTTAACTAATACTATTAGAAAGCATCAGGAATATTTCTAAGAATTTTTGAAAATTAACTCAATGAATAATCAATAATAAGGAACAAAAAAATCCCAAGAGTTCTATATGGATGAAAACTAAGATACAGAGAAAAATTAAGTAATTTGTTCCAGGTCACACACCTATTAAGTGGCAGAACTTCAACTAGTTTGGCACTAGGGTCTTCACTGTCAAATAATGCTGTATTATCTCTCAATAGATTGTATAAGATGTTGTGAAGATCATATAAGTCAATATATGGGAAACTATTCATAGAATATAAAATGCTACATGTACATAAATTGTCATTTTAATGCCTAACTAGAGAAAAGTATCTAATAAACACCCATTGCAGTATTATAACAAAAATCACATTCAGTTACTTTTTATTTTTGAACAATAATTTCGCACAGTAGATACAATCAAGCAATGCTTTCATTTGAGTAAAACTGTACTGTATTTTTTCATTGGACTATATCGATATTTTTATTCAAGCATGTCAATTTGTGCTTCATTTGGTCCCAGCTACTTCTCTAATGTTATCATTTCTTATTCTCTCCTGGCCTGCAGGTATCGAAGAAAATGAGTTTTTTAAAAAATATGTCCTAATAGTATAAGCTGAATCTTGCCTTATCTCTTTCTGTCTGTGAGGCAATTCTCCCTGGTCTCCTCATGAGCTGATATTTCTTGTACTCACATCGCTTCTTCAGAGGTGCCTCCCTGAGCTTTTATTCTGAAATAGACATTCTGCTATGCTCTCATCCATTGCCTAGTTTTCACTCTGTACAAATAATAATGCATATCTATTTTTTTCTTTTTTATAGTTATAGACTTTCATGCTCAATAGGAAGCAATCTCCATATGAGAGGAAGCCTTGTCATTCCTCACTGACTGTCATACAGTAAGCATTTTACAAACATAGGTGATAAGTGAATGAAGAAATTATAAACAAGCAAATAAATATATGTGAATTTAGAAAGCATTTTTCTAATAAGACAAAAGTCATGGGTTAGATCTTTATGAGACGCAATTAGTTGTATCAGAGTTGCAATACAGAAAATTAACATGAAATTTTATAATAGAAGTTGAAATATACAGTTAAGTATGAGTATAAATGAATAAGTACATATCCCATACCTTTTCATGAAATTTACCATAGAATGAATGTCATTTTTTGTATTATGTCAAAGACAATATTAACAAAAGTAAAAAATGAATAATATTATGTTGTTATGTTTCTAGGTATACAAAATAAATACAGTTTATTTAAAATAGTTAAAAATTAAATTCAATAAAATTAATTAGATTTTAAAAATTCATTAACAACCCCTTCAGGGAAAAATTAAGAATTTACTAAATAATTAGAAAACAAGTAACAAAAGGGCAGAAGTAAGTCCTTACTTATGAATAATTACTTTCAATATAAATGGATTAAGTTCTCCAATTAAAAGACATAGAATGGCTGAATGGATAAAAAACAAGAACTAATTATATGCTACCTGAAACAGACAAACTTCACATGTAAATACATGTATAGATTGAAAGTAAAATGATGAATAAAAGATATTCCATAGGAATATAAACCACAAAAGAGCAGTAGTTGCTATACTTATGTCAGATAAAATGAACCTTAAGCCAAAAGCCGTAAAAGACACAAAGAAGGGCATTATATAACAATTAATTGATCAATACACCAAGAAGTTATAACAACTATAAATATATATGCACTGAACATAGGAACACCTAAATATATAAAGCAAATAATAATAGAACTAAATAGACTACAATACAATAACAGAGATTTTAACCATCTCACCTTCAGCAATAAAATGATCACCCATATATTAAATCAAGAAATGTTAGAGTTCCCATCCAGCAGCTGAAGAATATGTATCCTTCTCAATAACATATGGTACATTCTCCAGGATATATTATATTTTAGGCAATAAAAAAGACTAAACAATTTTTTTAAATTTGAATTATATTAAGTATATTTCCCAACCACAATAAAATAAAGGTAGATAATAACAAATGCTGGAAACTGTACAACAACATAGATATTAAACAACATGATCCTGAGCAACCAATGGACCAATGAAGAAATGTTAAAATTTTTAAAAAACATTGAAACTAATGAAAATGGAAAGACAATATGCCAAAACCTGAGATACATACAGCAAAGGCATTCCAAGAGGAACATTTATGGCAATTATTGCCTAACCCAAAAATGTTACTGGTACCAAAGATCTCAAATAAACAATGTGTCATTGTACTTCAGGAACTAGAAAAATAATCCTAGAATAAGTATAAGGAAATAAATAATAAAGATCAGAGCAGACATCAGTGCAATGGACCTTAAAAACTACAAAAAGATCAATAAAATGAAGAACTATTTTTTTGAAAACATAAAATCAACAAATCTTTTAATAGACTAAGAAAAAAAGAGCTATAACTCAAAGTCAGAGATGAAAAAGGAGACATTTTAACTAGTACTAGAGAAATACTAAGGATTATTAAATATTATGAAGAAATATATGCCAACAAATTAGAAAACTTAGAAGAAATAGATAAATTCCTAGACACAAAAAAGTTACCAAAATTTAATAATAAAGAAACAGAAAACTTGAGACCAATAAGAAGTAATGCTGTTGAATCAGTAATAAGAAGACTCCTATCAAAGACAAGTCCAGGATTTGATAGATTTACTGCTGAGTTGTACTAAGCATTTAATGAAAAACTAAAAGTAATTATTTTCAAACTATTTCAAATAAATGAAATAGAATTCTTTCAAACTCATCCTATAAAGTCAGCATTACCTTGATACCAAAAACAAAGACACAGACACAAAAAAATAAAACTATAGACCAAAACCCCCTATGAACATGGATACAAAAACCCTCAACAAAATATGAGCAAATTGAATTCAATAGTACATCAAAAGTATAATTCACCATAATGAAGTGGTATTCATCCCAGGTATGTTAGGATGATTCAACATATGCAAATCAATATACATGATACATCACATTAAAAGAATGGAGGACAATAATCATACAGTCATCTTAATAAATGCAGAAAAAGCACTTAATACAGTTGAGAATATCTTCATAATAAAACCCTAAATAAATCAGACATAGAAGAAACAGACCTGTGTACAATAAAGTCAGTACATGACAAACCATCAACTAGCATCATACTGAATTGAAAAAAGTTGAAAGTTTTTTCTCAAAAATATGGAACAAAACAAGGATGCCCACTTTTAGCACTTTTAATCAACATAGTACTGAAAGTTCTTGCCAGAGAAATTCAGTAAGATAAAGAAATCAATTGCATCCAAATTGGAAGGGAGGAACTCAAAATCGTTCTTTTTTGTAGATGACATAATCTTACTTGTATTGAATCCTACAGACCACACCTAAAACCTGTTAGAACTAATAAACAATTTTAGTAAAGTTTCAGAATCCAAAATCAATATATGGAAATTAGCAGCATTTCTATACACCAACAGTAGATAATCTAAAAAAATTTTTAAATCCCATTTGTAATTGTGCCAAAATAATAAAATATTTAGGTGTCAATTTAATCAATAAGGTGAAACAATGAAAACTATAAAATAGTAATGAAGAAATTAACGAGAACACAAATAAATGGAAAGACATCTCATGTTTTTATGTTGGAAGAATTAGTGTTGTTAAAATGTTCATACTACCCAAAGTAATCTACAGATTTAATGCAATCCCTAACAAAATCCCAATGGATTTCTTACAGAAACTGAAAAAAAAAAACTCTAAAATTTGTATGGACAAACAAAATACTCCCACTATCTAAAGAAGTCTTAAGCAAAATGAACAAAGCGGGAGACATCACACTAGCTGACTTAAAAATATGCTAGAAAAATAGACACATAGACCAATGGAACAAAACAGAGAATCCTCCAAAAATCTATGCATTTACAACTGATTTATTTTTGACAAGGCCAACAAGAACATACATTGAAGAAAAACCAGTGCATTCAATAAGTGATCTGGGAAAATTGCATATCCATATGGAGAAGAATAAAAATAGACACCTATCTCTGAGCACTTACAAACATCCACACAAAATGAATGAAATACTTAACTGTAAGACATAAGACTTCGAGAAGAAAATACGGGAAAGGCTTCATGGCATTGATCTGAAGAAGTAATTTTTGAGTAAGACCTTAATAGTACAGACAACAAAATCACAAGCAGACAAATAGGATTGAATTGGACTCAAAAGCTTCTGCCCAGCAAAGGGAACAATCAACACAATGAAAAGACAAACTACAAAATGGGAGAAAATATCCACCCACTGTGCATCTGATAAGGAATTAACTTATAGCATATATAAGGAATTCAAATAACTCAATAGCAGAAAATCAAAAAATAAAATCCTTCAATTCAAAAATGGGTAAAAACATCTGAATATACATTTCTCAAAAACACATGCAAATGGCTCAACATTACTAATCATCAAGCAAATGCAAATTAAAACCACAATGAGAATCACTTCCCACTATCCCAGTTTGTATGGCTATTATAAAACAGATAAAATATAACAAACACTGGTTGGGACGTAGAGAAAAAGAAATTCTTACAAACTGTTGATGGGAATATAGACTAGTACAGCCATACTCTGGACAATAGTATGGAGGTTCCTCAAGAATTAAAAAATAAAACTAGCAATCCCACTACTGGGTATATATCCAAAGGAATAAATGTCAAACAGATATCTGCAGTCCCATATTTACTGCAGCACAATTCACAATAGCCAAAATATAGACTCAACCTAAGTGTCTATTAGTAAATGAATGTATACAAATATTGTGGTATATATACACAACAGAATACTATTCAGCCATAAAAATGAAAACCTGTCATGTGTGACAAGATAGATTAACCTAGAAGATATTTTGTTAAGTGAAACAAAACAAGCACAAAAGGACAAATGCTGCATAATCTCACTCATATGTAGAGTCTATAAGTTGATCTCTAGAGTAGTGATTTCCAGAGGCTGGGGAGAATAGGTGAATGGGAAGTGGGGAGAAGTTCGTCAATATGTACAAAGTTAGGGTAAGAAAAAAGTAATAAGTATCGGTATTCTATTGTATAGTGGAGTGACTATAGTTCTCTCTCAATATAATAATATATTGTATACCTCTCAATATAATAATATATTCTCTCTCAATATAATAATATATTGTATACCTCAAAATAGCTAGAAGAAAGAATTTTGAATGTTCTTGCTATAAAGAAATGGGAGAGATATCCAAGATGGCCGATCACTAGCAGCTCCAGATTGCAGCTCCCAGTAAAAGCGCAGAGAGCCAGTGGACGCCACACTTACTGATCAATTTTTGCTGCCCACGGACCAGGACATTCCAGCGGAGGAGTCCCACGGGTCACCAGTGCAACCCTTTTGGCTGGCGCGGCTTTTTTGTCGGTGCCTCGGCTCGGCAGCTCTTGGTGTGGAGTAAACGGGACTGAGTCTCCTTTTGGATGATGTTTGGAACTCTGTGAAGGCAGAGCAGTCCATCCAGCTGATTGAAAAAGGGACTGAAGAGGGAAGTCAGACTGGAGACCCCTGGGCAGAAAAGCACCACGAATTTCAACGCTGCTGTTTTAGCTAGTGTTGCGGGTCACCATGGTGAAAATTACACAGATTCCAGAGCTGGGAATTAACAAGCTGGACGTCCACTCAGAGACCTAATTTGAAAGTTGGTAATTACAGAGACAACAGATGGATAAAACCATAAAGATGCCAAGAAGCCACTGTAAAAAATCTGAGAACACTCAAAATCAGAAAGTCTCTCCTTCTACAGAGGACGCTAGTTCCTCATCAGTAACGGAACAAGGCTTGATGGAAAACGAGTGTGAAGAATCATCAGAATTAGGCTTCAGAAGGTGGATAATAAGAAACTTCTGTGAGCTAAAAGAATATGTTCTAAACCAATGCAAAGAAACTAATAACTTTGAAAAAGGGTTTGACGAAATGCTAACAAGAATGGACAATTTAGAGAAGAACATTAACAAATTAATGGAGCTGAAAAACACAGTATGAGAAATCCATGAAGTATGCACAAGTTTTAACAGTCGAATTGATCAAGGAGAAGAAAGGATATTAGAGGTCGAAGACCAACTTAATGAAATGAAACGAGAAGACAAGATCAGAGAAAAAAGTGTAAAGAGAAATGAACAAAATCTCCAAGAAATATGGGACTATGTGAAAAGACCTAACTTACGCTTAATAGGTATACCTGAAAGTGACGAAGAGAATGAATCCAAGTTGGAAAATATTTTTCAGGATATTATCCAGGAAAATTTTCCTAAACTAGCAAGGCATGGCAATACTCAACTTCAGGCAATACAGAGAACCCCACAAAGATATTCCTCAAGAAGACCAACCCCAAGACACATAATTGTCAGATTTACTTGGATGGAAATAAAGGAGAAAATATTAAGGGCAGCCA
>PVKP010016372.1:0-48285 GCA_004027715.1 Plecturocebus donacophilus
TCTTGGTGGGGGGCTCGAAGTCAGCCTCCTCAGCCCAGGACTCCTTCACCTCGTTGATGAGCTCGCAGACCTTGCCGATGATCTCCTCATGCTGGTAGGGCGGCACAGGCCGCAGCTTCTGCTGCGGGTCCAGGATCATGGCCACCTTATGGGCCGGGTGCACCTTGAAGTTCTCCTTGAGCGCCTCCAGGAAGAGGTGACAGAGCTTGCTGACAGTGCCCGCGTCATTGGCCTTGGCCGTGAACAGCTTCTCCAGCCTGACATAGGTGGGCAGCACCAGCTGCAGGGTGGGTTGGCTCTCGTTGCTCAGCTCGATGACCGCCTGCTTCACTGGCGTCAGGATGGCTGCCAGGTTGCTGAGCAGGTGCTTGTTGAGGCTCTGGATGAGGTTCATCTTCTTGGCCCGGCTGTAGAACTCACAGATCTGCTCATAGCGCTCATGCACCAGCAACAGTGAGTCCGTCACCGAGTTCCAGCAGGGCGGTGGCGATGTCTCCTCCAGCGACCCGAAGGTCTCCTTGGCCAGGCCTGTGGAGCCCGCCAGGTCCTCGCACACGTTGAGCAGCTCGATGACCTCGTGCATGCTGCGGGCCTGCAGTGTCCGCTTGCTCAGCACACTCTGCACCACCGAGTTCAAGGCACAGGCTGAGCAGCGAAGGCACATGCCGGCCTTAGAGAAGGCGGACGTGCTCACCCGGCAATCTGTCACATACACTGTCCTGATCTCCGACATCACGAACTCCGACAGCACGTTCTGCACCCAGTGGTGTACGAGGTCGCCGCTGTCGCGAATGTCCGCACCCTTCACACCCAGCACGTAGCTCTTGATGTGGTTGCCCTCGGCCTGGTAGGCCGTGAGGATGTAGCAGGAGTCGGGGCCGACGCTCTGGGAGTGGCAGGTGACACCGATGCCTAGGCAGGCATTGCTACCCAGGGCACAGGTCACTTTCACCTTCACCTGGTTGTACATCCGTGGCAGGTGCTTCAGCGCCAGTGTATTGAAGTTGCCCAGGATTTCAGTGACTGAGAAGGCCCCATAGCGGGCACCACTGTCTACTAAGGTCTGGGCCAACTTCAGGAACTCCTTCCCGCTGACCACACTGAGTGCACCCAGGTCGGCACACATGACCCTTAACAGACGCTCTGCGATGTTCTGCCGCTCCTTTTCAGGGATCATGCTGTTGGGTGTTAAACCACTGGTGGTGGCTGGCAGAGGATACAAAGAGAGGTGGGATTAACTGTGGCATTCAAGGCTGCTTGGGGTGGCAGTGGAGCCTAATAGTCTAAGCATCTAGTACTGGGAATGACAAATCAATTTCCTCTTGCACACACACTGGTGGTGCTGGCTGCCTTTAATATATGATGATCTCATAGGGATAAAGTTCTGTGATTGATTAGTAATGCCTGCCATGGGCATGGGAATAGAATGTAGTGGGTATGTATGCAACATAATTGTGGTATATGTCATTCACCTAGATCTTTGAAACTAACTAGTCTAATTTCTTCCTCAATATAGAAATCTCCTCTAATATACGAATCTTCAGGGAAAAAAAATATGTGGAATCATGTCAGGAAAGAGCAGCCAGCAGAAACTGTGGAGAGGGAAAGGTGGGTTCTAGTTCTGATTCTGGCACAAATTGGTGCTTTCTGACCCCCCAAAAAAAATCACCTCCTCTCCCTGGGCCTCCTTCTGCCCATCCCCTGAGTTAAGGACTCCTGCAAACAAGGTCTTAGGTGGAAAAGTGCTTTGGAAATTGTCATGCATCATCTTGTGACATCACAGGAAGCACACCTGGTGGGAATGGGGGGCAGAGAGGAACAAATGGAACATAAGGGACCCCTCAGGTCCAGCCCTGCTTGGGGAGACCTACTGTTATTGGCGCTGTTCCTCTGGGCCTGAGGTTTCCACTTCTCTTCTACAACGGCAGGTGGTGATCGGGACTGGTTGGAGGCGATGTTGTTTTCATTGTCAGCTGTGGGCACAAAGGGGACAGTGTGTTACCTGAAAGGGTAAGAGGCCTGTCAATAAACAAGACGAGAACTAGAGTGTGGTAGGTCACAGCAGAATGTGGCCACTGGGACTCAGGCCTGGGTTAAAATCCTGGCTCCTCCTTAGACAACTATCTATGCTTGTAAAGTCTCATTGTTATCATTTGAAAAAATGAAGGTAATCATGAAGGTAACCATATGGACATTACACGATTCTGGTGGAAATAACAAGAGATAATGCAAGAAGTGCTGAGCACAGTACATGGTACTGAGTAAACTCTCTGGAAATGGGAAGCATTGAGCTGGACACAGTGCGTGGTAAAGAGCAAACTCTCTGGAAATGGGAAGCACTGTACCCCAAGCCTGGCTGGAAACCCCACATTCCCTGCATACAACCACAGAGTTCTAGCTGATACGGAGGGAAGGGAGTACCAGTCACATCCCCAAGCAGCCAAAAATCCCTCACACTCTCTCACTTCCTCGAAGTTTGCATTTTTAAAGTATATTTATAAGAAATTATATTAAATGAACAGAACAAAACCGAAGACATGTGTGATACAAAGCACCAAAGTATCAAACCCCTCACTGTAAGACATGGAAACTCAAGTTGGGATATAAGAAAACATTTGCCCAAGATCTCAGAGAAAACAGCAGCAGGGCTGGGACACAATCCCGGGTTCCCAGTTCCTGGATGTGTCCTCCACATACTTCTCTCATTTTTGTTAACTTGCACATACACAGCTGTATCCAGTTATAAATAATTGGTATATGCCTACTCTCCTGGAGGCATAGTTACTCCCTGACATGTCTGTGGGATCATTTCTGAATAGGAAATGGTCTGAGTCACATTCTCGTCACTACACATCCCACACGGACTTATATCATATACGATATACCACAGCCTGCTTCACCACACTCCCACGTCCTAGGTTTCCGGCTCTGCTGTTTACAGTATTACTGTTCTGCTATGAACCTGGCTGCCTCATTGTGATCCTGTGATGTAATAATCCAGCAACACAGATGAAGGATTCCATACCATGACCAAGTGGGATTTACTCCAGGATATAGTTGACTAAACATACAAAAATAAATGTAATACACCATGCTAATAGAGTGAAGGACAAAGATCACATGATCATCTCAATAGATGCAGAAAAAGCATTTGACAAAATCTAACACCTTTTTCATGATAAAAACGCTCAATGCACTAGGAATCGAAGGGAAGTTTTCCAGCCTAATAAAGATCATCTACCAAAACCCTACAGCTAACATCACGCTTACTGGTGAAACAATGAAAGCCTTCTCCCTAAGATCAAGAACAAGGTAAGAATGTTCACTCTCACTCTCGTTTCTTCTATTCAACACGTATAGTCATGTTAGACATACGTTCTGAGAAATGTATCATTAGAAGATTTTGTCACTGTGCAAACATCATAAAGTATACTTATACAAACCTAGATGGTATATCCTATTATACACCCAGGCTATATGGCATAGCCTACTGCTTCTAGGCTACAAACCTGTACAGTGTGTTACTGTACTCAATACTTCAGGCAACTGTAACAAAATGGTAAATATTTGTGTATCTGAACATAAAAAAGGTATAGTAAAAATAGGATATGATAGTTTTATGGGACCACTGTCATATATGTAGTCCATCATGTGCATCATGTGGTGGACGACTGTATTAGAAGTTCTAGCTAGAACAATTAGGTGAAAAAAGACAGACATCCAGATTGGAATGGAAGAAGTAAATGATCTCTAACTGCAGATGACATGATTGTGCATATAGAAAATCTTATGGAATCCACATACATGCAAAACAATTACAATAAACAAATTCAGCAAGGGTGCAGGATGCAAGATCAATATATAAAACAAAATGATACTTTTCTATACTAGTGATAAACATTCCAAAAGTTGAGTTAAGAAAACAATTCCATTTATAATAGCTTTGAAAATAATTACTTAGGATTAAATTTTTAAAAGTATAAGAATTGAACACAGAAACCTAAAAACACTGTTGAAAGAACTCAGATAAGTCCTAAGCTATGGTGACCAGGACTGGTCTGAGTCCTGAAAAGATATTCCATGTTCATGGACTGGAAGATTTATTGTTAAAATATTAAGTATTTCAGTCTATGAACATGGAATGTCCCAACTCATCTAGATCAAACACAATCCTTATCAAAATCCATGTTGCTGTTTTTATTTTTTGCAAAAACTGACAAGCTGATCCTGAAATTCACATGGAAATGCAAGAGATACAGAATAGCCAAAACAGTTTAGAAAAAGGACAACTTTGGAGGAATACACTTTCTGATTTCCAAACTACTACAAAGCTATAGTAATCAAGACAGTGTAATACTGGCACAGGATGGACATACAGATCAATGGAACACAACTGGAAATACAGAAATAAACACCCACATTTATAGTAAACTGAGTTTTGACAAGGTTATCAAAACAATTCAATGAGGAAAACAGTCTTTTCAACAAATGGCGCTGGGACAACCAGATACCCACATGTAAAAGAATGAAGTTGGACTCCCACCTCTCACACATATAAACTCAATATAGAACAGACCTAAACGCAAGAGCTAGACTATAAAATTCTTAGAGTCTTATAAGGAACCATAGTAAACATATGAATTGATTACATCTTTGTGACCTTGGTTAGGCAGCGGTTTCTTGACACCACTGCCTGGATATGACACCAAAAGCACAGAGAAAAACAGATAAATGGACTTCAAAATTAAAAACTTTTACACTTTGAAAGACATCAAGAAAGTAAAAAGGCAACACACAGAATGAGAAAGAGATTTGCAAATTATCTATCTATACGAATCTTGTATCTAGAATATATAAAGAACTCTCACAATTCAATAATGAAGGATATTAAAAAAACAATTTAAAATGGGCAAAGGCTGTTCACTGATAACATGATCATATACCTAGAAAATCCTAAAGACTCCTCCGAAAAGCTCCTAGAACTGATAAATGAATTCAGTAAAGTTGCAGGAAACAAAATCAATGTACACAAATCAGTAGCACTGCTATACATCAACAGTGACCAAGCTGAAAATCAAATCAAGAATTCAACCCCTTTTACAAAAGCTTCAAAAAAAAAAAAATACTTAAGAATACACGTAACCAAGGAGGTGAAAGGCCTCTATGGGGAAAACTACAAAACACTGCTGAAAGAAATCATATATGACACAAACAAATGGAAACACATCCCATGCTCATGGATGGGTAGAATCAATATTGTGAAAATGACCATACTGCCAAAAGCAATCTACAAATGTTCAATACAATTCCCATCAAAACAACATCATTATTCTTCACAGAACTAGAAAAAACAATCCTAAAATTTATATGGAACCAAAAAAAAGCTGGTATAGCCAAAGCAAGGCTAAGCAAAAAAGAACAAATCTAGAAGCATCACATTACTGGACTTCAAACTATACTACAAGGTTATAGTCACCAAAACAGCATGATACTGGCATAAAAATAGGCATAAAGACCAATAGAATAGAATAGAGAATCCAGAAATAAAGCCAAATACAGCCAACCGATCTTCGACAAAGCTAACAAAAACATAAACTGGGGAAAGGACACCCTATTCAACAAACGGTACTGGGATAATTGGCTGGCCACATGTAGAAGAATGAAACTGGATCTTCGTCTCTCACCTTATACAACAAATCAACTCAAGATGGATCAAAGACTTAAGTCTAAGACCTGAAACCGCGTAAAAAGTCTAGAAGATAACATCAGAAAAATGCTTCTAGACATTGGCTTAGGCAAAGACTTCATGACCAAGAACACAAAGGCAAATGCAACAAAAACAAAGATAAATAGATGGGACTTATACACAAAACCTTCTGCCCAACAAAAGAAATAACCAGCAGAGTAAACAGATAACCCATAGATTGGGATAAAATCTTTGCAAACTATTAATCTGACAAAGGACTAATATCCAGAATATACAAGGAACTCAAATCAGCAAGAAAAAAGCAAACCATCCCATGAAAAAGTGGGCTAAGGACATGAATAGACAATTCTCAAAGGAAGATATACAAATGGCCAACAAGCATATGAAAAAATGCTCGGCATCACCAATTATGAGGGAAATGCAGATCAAAGCCACAGTGCGATGCCACCTTACTCCTGCAAGAATGGCCGTAATTTAAAAAATCAAAAAATAATAGACGTTGGCATGGATGTGGTGGAAAGGGAACACTTTTACATTGCTGGTGGGAATGTGAACTACCACAACCACTATGAAAACGGGGCAGAGATTCCTTAAAGACCTCAAAGTAGATCTATCATTTGATCCAGCAATCCCATTACTGGGTATATCGCCTTTGGAGAAATGTCTATTCGGATCCTTTGCCAATGTGGTCAATGAGCACATGAACAGATGCACAACATTATTAGTTGTCAGAAAAACATGTCGGAACCACAATGTAATGCCATTTCACATGCACTAGGATGGTGGTCATCAGGAAGGAAGATGATAAAAAGTGAAAAGAGGGATCTGGAGAAATTAGAACCCTCATACGCTGTTGGCAGAAATGTAAAATGGTGCAGCCACTTTAGGAAACTATCTGGCAATTCCTCACAGGATTAAACAGAATTACCTTATAGTCCAGCATCTCCACTTCCAGGTATATATCCAAAGGGGTTACAAACATGTGTCTACACATGTACATGACTTGTACGTGAATGTTCATGGCAGTGTTATTCATAATAGTCCCAAACTGGAGATTAAATGGCCATCAGTTGGTGAATGGATAAACAAATTGTGATATGTCTAGACCACGAAATACAGCTCAGCCACATAAAGGAATTACTGATAACACAGAACACGGACAAACTTCAAAAGCATGGTAAGTGAAAGAAAATTAGACACAAGAGGCTAAATCCCATAGAACTCCATATATAATAAAATCTAATACAGACAAAACTATAGTGACAGAAAGCAGATGGTAGTTTCCAGTGGCTAGGGTAGGAGAAAGGGAATGACTGCAAAGAGGCATGAAGGAACTTTCTGGGTTGATGGTAATATTATTTTTATATTTTAGAGACAGGGTCTTGCTCCGTCACCCAGGCTGGAGTGCAGTGGCACCATCATAGCTCACTGCAGCCTCAACCCCCTGAGCTCAAGCCATCCTCCCACCTGAGCCTCCTAAACTGCTCGGACTACAGGTGTGTGCTACCATGCATGGCTAATTTTTAAATTTTCTGTAGAGACAGAGTGCTGCTATGGTGACCAGGACTGGTCTCAAACTCCTGGACTCAAGCAATCCTCCTGCCTCAGCTTCCCAAAGTGTTGGGATTACAGGTGTGAACCACTGCACCCTAAATTTTTTCAATTTTAATTTTTGGCAAAAAAATTTTTTAATTTTTTTAAATTTTAAAATTAAAATTAAAATTTTTTCAGTTTTAATTTTTTTTTCTTTTTTAAGAGACAGGGTCTTGCTATGTTGTCCAGACTGATCTCAAATTCCTGGACTCAAGCAATCTTCCCTCCTTAGCTTCCCAAAGAGCTGGGATTATAGGTGTGAGCCACCATGCCCAGCCAACGTTATATATTTTGATTGTGATGGTAGTTAAACAAGAGCGTACATTTGTCCAAACCAATCAAACTGTACTCTTCAAATTGGTAAATTTCATTTGCCTGGTAATTTTAAAAATTACTTTTTTTTTTTTTTTTGAGATGGAATCTCGCTCTGTCACCCAGGCTGGGCAAAAACTGGCTAGGCATGGTGGTAGACACCTGTAATCCCAGCTACTAGGGAGGCAGGCAGAAGAATTGCTTGAGGCCAGAGGTGGAGGTTGCAGGTATACAGCCGAGATCACGCCACTGCACTCCAGCCTGGGTGACAGAGCAAGACTCTGTCTCAAAAAAAAGAAAGAAAGAAACCATGTGTGGTCACCTCCCAAATCCTAAACCCCTGAGCTGCCAGCTCTCTTGCTGTCTGGAAAGTCTCCCAGCCCCTCTTAGCTGTGGTCCTCCTGGCTGTACTTGAATGAGGAGGCTGAAAGAGATGACCTCTGAGAGGGCTTCCATCTCTGCTAATCTTCTATCAGGTCTACCCAAGGCTGCACAGGGTGAATGTTGACAGCATGGGCTCTGGAGTTCACTGCGAGAGCTGGAATCCTATCCATAGCCTGCCACTGTGACTGCACAGCCTTGGACAAGTTACTTAACCAATTTGTGCCTCAGTTTCATCAGCTATGAAGTGGAGCTGTTACAGGCACTTAACTCTGGGGGTTGTTCTGAGAATTAAATGAGTGAATATATGTAAAAGTCTTAGAACAAGGCCTGGCACCAAGTAAAAGCCCAAACGCTATTGGATGCTTGTTTATGAACTGTGCAACTTTGGGCCAGTGATTACATTCTCTGAGCCTCAGTTTCATCATCTGCATCATGGGGATGAAAATGTCAATTACCTAATCAGGAAGATCTGATGAAATAACTATGTAAAGCTCTCAGTACCAGAACTGACTCACAGAAAGCACTCACAAAATTTTAGCTATCTGTGGTATTATAACTGCCAAATCACGCTTCTCCAACATCACCAAGGCACACCAGGTTTTCCTACACCACAGAAAGGAAGTTTATTAGCGGGAATTACCCTGTGCCATTCAGCGGCCCCATAATGAGATTGGTGTTATTCGAGGCTGATCCTCCTTATCGGCAGCGCTGTGAACTGCGCAGCTCGTGATGCTTAATTTCTCTCTATGGAGCCAAGCCTTTAATCCCGATTCAGTGTGGCTGGGATTCAGCCTGGCTTTGCGCTAGATTGCTGGCCAGGCATTCTCTGGCAGCGCTGAACCAGAACAAAGCAGCACAGGGCTCCACTCTGAAAACAAGTCAAGATGCTTGGGAGAGGTGGGGCCACCTCAAGGCTCAGCCCTGATTTGCATTTTAATGGCCTCCAGAGATGGGAGAGCACTGGCATCCAGGCTCTTCCCTAATCACAGCTCAGCTTCCAGAAGCTGGCAGGGTGCGGGCAGAGTGCTAGGGATTCAGAGGAGGAGTGCAGGAGGCCATGCCGTGGGAGTCTGGGGACCAAGCGAGATGTTCAGGCAGTGGTTTCCAAGAGGCCCACCAACTGCTGTCACTAGCTCGGGGGTCCTGCTTCCCCATGGGGTCAAGTCTAAATGCCTTGAGGTGGCATTCGTAGCTTCCCCTGGTGAGGCACAGCTGACGACAGAGGAAAGCAGGACGTGGGGAGCGTGGTGTGGGAAAGGCTGCTGGAGATGGGAGATTTCCAGGCCCTCACTTTAGAGACGGAGGCAGAGCTTCCTACGGAAGGTCACACAGCACCAAGACACACCAGTTAGAGCAGGTCTCAGAGGCCAGTGCCTTGGCTGCCACTCCAGAGCTCTGTCCTGATTTTAAGTTCATTAGAAATAAATAATAGGCTCCCCCAAAAAGATCATCTGATTTAGTGCATAGTATACAGCAGATACCCAATTACTGCATGTTGGATGAATGAATGAATGATAGATTACACTAATGAATGAATGAATGACAGATTACACTAATAGAACAGTACATAACCCAAAAGAGATTCTAGTCCCGTAATATTCTATGCGAGTCAGGTCAGACTGGGGAGATGATATGAAAGATTTGTACAATAACAGTAACGTGAAATGATAGCAGCTACCAATTACTGTCCCCCATTATATGTCAGGCACTTCTCACCCATTATTTCTAATGACTGGAGAATTCCTCTGGGGAAAGGGGTGGAGGGACAACTAGTTGCCTCCCCAGACTCATGTTTCCCTTTGCAGCGTGTCCAGCTGTCCTGAAACAATGGCTCTGGGCATGCTTCCGCCCATGGATTCAGGCTGGTCATGTGACTAATTCTCCACACTGGAATTTGAGCATCTACAGGTATCACTTGTGGTCTAAAATGGTAAAGAAATGTGCCTGCCCCAGAGCCCCTCTCCCTATCCACAAAGAGAGGGGACTCTGAGGATCCAGAGGAGGATGGAGCCATAAGGAAAAAAAAGAGCCTTGATCCCTGAATCACCATGTGGAAGCCACCCAGCTAAGTCATGTGCATTAGGCTGTGATGTGAGCAAGAAATCAATGATTTGTATGTTTAACCACTGAGAATTTGGAATTACTTATTCCAGCAAATAGCGCCTCCCTGAGACCCATGTTATGCTGCGGTGAAATGATAAAAAGGCTGCCTAGACAGACGACGGAGCCTGTAGCTCCAGAGCGGTGTTTCTCAAAGGACGGTCCCCGAAGCAGCAGCAGCAGCACTGTCTTAAGATTTACCCGAAATGCAAATCCTAGTCCCCTCCTCTGCAGACCTACAGAATCAGAAATTCACGATGGAGCCTAGAAATCTGCGTCTAGCAAGCCCTCCTGGCCATTCTAACGTGTGCTCAAGTGTGGGCGCAACTGCACTATGGGACAACGGTGTTAGTGAATGAGACTCTGCTCGGAGGCGGGCCTTAGCCCAGCTTGCCTTGGGCTGCATGTCTCGCCATCCTCACCTTTTGCCTCTGCTCACCTTGATTTCAAACCACGTTCCATTTCCACCTGGACGTTTTGCTTCCAGGCTAGTTCCTACCTGGCCTTTAGGCCCCCCTAAGAGGCCACCACCTCCAGAAGTCTTCTCAATTCTCCCACCTCTCTGTGTTCCCACAGAGCCTGTGCTGCCCTGCTACTGCCCCCGCCTGCAGAGCACACACCAGCCCGTGTTGATAACTGATTGACTGGGGCCCCCTTCCATGTCCTGTGATCATTTTCCAGGAAACAGCAGCCTTCCCTGGGGCCTCGGGTCAGGCCCTGGCCATCTCCTCCATTTGCAGGAACTGAGGAAGGGGAGCGGGAGAGGAGCCATATCCCTGTGGGCTGCCGGGCCCCTTACCTGCGTGGGACTGCATGTGCTCCAACAGGTTGTTGTAGAACTGAAACTGGATCCCACAGGCGCCGCAGGTGTAGGGCTCTGGAGGGAAAAACGAGGCGGCCGTGTGAGGGGCGGAGCCAATGCAGACACCTTCTGCTGGGCTGCAGACAGCTTTGCAAGTGGAAACCCAAACACACACTGGGTGGGCTCCGGGCCCAGCCTGCCTGCCTCCCCTGTCACCGGACCCATGAGGGAGAGGCTGGGGAAGGAACGATGGAGACGGAAGCCATGCGGAGAGACACCATTAGCTCAACTGAGCAGCTATTTATTGAGTGTTTACTGCGTGCCAGCCACTGTTCTGTGCACTGAGATGGGGGAGGCGGACAACATCAACATCAACAGACCAGCGGCCGTCTCGGGGCAGAGACCCAGTCTCATGGCGTCACAGCCCCGCTCTCTCTGTGGAACCACATGAGGTCACTTTGTGCCAAGTGAACAAATGAATGGATATATGAATGAACAAAAACCAAGGTAACAGACGTAAGGGAAGTAAGAAGGGAAGGGGTAAGAAGTGGAGAAAGCCACAGAGAAGCAGGAGGAAGTGGGGATCCGATGGGGAAAGGGAGGAGGAGAGGGAGGGAGGAGTGAGAGAGGGCACGTGTAGGAACGGGTGCAAGGGGCACAGGGGCCCGGATCACTCGGCTCTCTGCTCCCAGCACTCAATCACTGCCTGGCAGAGAAGAGGGAGAAGGGGAGAAAGAAGAGGAAAAAGAAAGAGGGGTGGGAAGAACAGCACGGAAAAGAAGCAAAAGGAGGGCTGCGATGGGGCTCGGAAGAGGTGTCCTGAGGCTGCCTGATGACCGCGGATGGGAAGGCCTGAGCTCCTGCCAGGGCTGGGCAGCACAGCCAAAGAGGCTGCTGATCAGCACTCTGCCCCACCCCATCCAAACCGCTCCATCAGCTGCCAGGTCTGCCAGGGAAGGCGGCCCAAGGCCCATCTCACACAGCCTGGAGGCTCCGGGAGCATGTGGCCGGCTGAGTTACTTCCCTGCCCTGCCTTGCCCTCTCCAGCCCCCCGGCCGGGACCATCACTTACTCTGTAGGAGAGGGAAAGGGTTGGAAATCAGGGGACTTGCAGTTTCTGCAAAAGAGAAACAGTTTAGCCGTCTCTTCCAGTTCTGCTGTTCTGTGCTGATCATCGTAATTTTTATTCTTAATAACCAGTGAGCCAGATGGGGCTTTCAGAGGAACGGGGAGCATCTGAAAGGCAGGCTCACAATCCGGGGTGGGGTTTGGGGGAGGCTTGGCACAGAGGCCATGCCTTTCAGAGGATCGAGGTTTACTGTGGGTGCTGGGGCCATCAGGCAGGGCAAGACGAGTCACCACCATCCCTCCGGGACACCCTTCACTCTGAAAGGGAGGCCACATGAGTCCTGGTGAGAAGACAATCTCACACGGCAGCTCACTTTGGGACAGGGAGCTGGAAGCCACTTCTAGGTTCTGGCACAGGGTGGGGATGTTTGGTACCAAAGCCCAGAGCAGCCACCATGAGCGGCTGTGCTTTGGAGGGCTCCTGCCGGCTGGCATCTCTCTTTCACTTCCTGGCACTGCCCGCAGTTGGCAAGGCTCAAATGCAGCAGGCACCATGGCAGGGCCACATGGGCTAGATGGGGAATCCTGGCTCCACCACTTATAATATGGGGGACGCGGGGCAGCAATCCACCTCTCCTGAGCCTCAGTTTCCCACTCCAAAAAGTGGGGATAACAGTAACATTGACCCCCATGGGCTATGGTAAGGAGGAAGACAGATAAGACATATTCAGCTCTGAAGACATGCCAGGCACACAGTAAGCACTCAATAAACGGCGGCTGCCAACAGCAACAGCAGCAGTGCTTGCACTATTGTTCCCGACTGGTTAGCTCTGAAGGCAGGGGACGCACAGGGCATGCAGCATGGCTTTGCTGGGTGCGCAGGGCACATCCGGAGACCTTGGTTCCAGCCCGGCACTGCTACTTATTCCTGTGTGGCCTTGGGTAAGTCACTCCCTCCCTTTCTTTTGGGTCTACCTCTTGGAGAGGTTGTGTGGATTACACTGTTCAAAACCTCATTCCCTTCCGCAGAGCAGCCATCAAATCACTTGGTTTACTTAAAAAATAAAAATAATCAACTATCACCACCAAAAAACCCTGACAGCTGAGTACGTAATCTGTGCCAGGCACTCACTGCGTGTTGACAACCGCCACGGGGCTATGCATGTTCGTCAACCACTTTACAGCAGAGGAGGGATTCAGAGACTAGCCCAAGTCACCAGCTAGTAAGTGGTGGAGCTGGGGTTCACACTGAGTGCGAGCCTGAAGTGGGGCTCCCGTTACTAGGCAGATGCCTCCGCACTCGAGTCTGGCCTCCTGGCTGTCTTATAGGGTCCCTATGGTTGTGTTGTGTTCGTCGTCTGTCCACACCCAGGCAGTGCCCAGCCCAGTGCCTGGCACAGGCTGACACCTCATATGTGGTGAATTAAACTCTGACCATGCAAGAAAGTGAGTGGGTGCCTTCCCCTAATGTAACCACGAAGTGAGAATTTCTCTCCTCTCCTGCTCTGGCTCTCAAGGTACAGATCAGGTTGCTGTGTCCGGCTTGGACAGAGGCTGCTGGTGACCAGCCGTGGCCACACCAGGCTGACCCTGAGTCTGCTGGGAGAGGCCCCTTGGCTGCTGCTCTGGACGCTCTGGGTCTCTGCCACGGTCCTGCACGAGGCAGCCATCAGGGGGCGCCAGACACCACTGGGAACCTCAGTTTAAACCCATTTGAGCAGGTAGGGGCTGGAAGGGAATCTCAGTTCCAATGGCTCCAGAGCCAAAACGAGGCCAGGGGCCTCTGGCTCTCAGAGCTCTATTTTTTTTTCTTTTAGACAGAGTCTCTCTCTGTCACCCAAGCTGGAGTACAGTGGTGCGATCTTGGCTCACTCCAACCTCCTGGTCCTGGGTTCAAGCAATTCTCCTGCCTCGGCCTCTTGAGTAGACGGGATTATAGCTACTGTACTTTTAGTAGAGACAGGGTGTCATCATATTGGCCAGGTTGATCTCAAACTTCTGACCTCAAGTGATGCACCCGCCTTGGTCCCCACAAAGTGCTGACATTACAGGCGTGAGACATGGCGCCCAGCCTTTTAGAGCTCTCCCTACTGTACTTCCTTGCTTTTCCTGTAAAGAAACTGGCTTAGATGTCTACCCTAAAAACATAGCAGTGGCTCTCTCAGGCCCAACCATCTGGGGTCGGCTGAGTTAATGCTGGAGGCTATGGAGAGGGGTGTTGCCCTCTCCATGGGGGAGACAGAGAGGCTTTGCCCACTGATGCCCAAGGCTCAGAGGAATGTCCCTGGAAGAAAAGGCCCCTCCTGTCTCTGCAGTCCCCCTCTAATTCCCTGCTCCCAGCTTCCTCCCAACAAGATCCATCATGAGCCACCAAGACCCCAGCCCACAAGGTGCTGCTGCAGCTGCCGGGGGGAGCGGGTGAAGCTGGCAGCTGCCACAGGATGGCTGTCAAGGGGCACACTCACCGCTGGAGTTCTGTGAACTGCTGTTCGTCTCTTCAAAGTGGTTTTGTGCTTTGCCTTCTACTCTCCGACTGAAAGCGCTTTCTGCTGGGTGGGGGATAGGAGAGAGAAAGGGAACAATGGTGATTGGTCAGCACTAGGTCTCAAGGGAGGGGCAGGCTGGGTGAAGGCCAAGGACTCTGCTGGGGTAACCAGCTCCAGTGAGGGCTCAGAGACCCCGAACCAGACCTCCCGGGGCCCTCTGAGTGGCCCAACACCTTGTCAGGGCCCTAAGAGACCCTTCAGGCAGTGACCAGGAGGCCCAGGCACAGGGGGAGGATGACATGCCCAAAAACACACAGATGAAATCCAGCCAGAGAGCAGATGGCAAATGGGCCTGAGTCTCCCATCTTTGGCTCCTGGAGAGGCACACCTGTGACACCAAGTCATTGGATCTACCGCCCACCATTTCCTCTGTCAGATTCTGCTGCCACCGGCCCTACCAAAGCCCAGGGATCAGGACACCCTGTTTTCTGATTCCACCTCCAACAGCTGGATAGTCCCTGGTGACAGGGAGGACATCCTGGAATAGAGGGCACGACAGGGAGAGCTGGGGCAACCCTAACCCCCAGAGGCCAAAACCAGGCAAGGTCTGGTCAGTGTTCACCCAGCGGAAGGGACAGGTTCTCCCTGAGTGACACCCGGGGTGTCTCTGTTTACAGACTGCCATCTTCCTGAGTGGCCCGCGCTCTCCCAGGTGATCTCTGGAAACCCTGCAATGCAGAGATAGGGTCCAACCAGGTGGAAAACGGTGAATGTAGTCCCCACCCCCACCTGCAGAAGGTACCAAAACAGATGATCTGAGCTGGAAGACAGCCCAGCTTTTCCCAGGTGCTCTGGGCATGAGGGCGAAGCCAGATGATCCAGGAGATCAAGACCTCAGGGAGCAAGTCAATTTGGGATGTGCAGCTGACCCAGTCCATTTCTTAAGGAGAAACAACTTGCCCAAAGAGATCAAAGGCTCTGAGAAGTCTGACTGGAAAGAGAACCATTTAGCTTGACTTAACCTCGCCTTCTCCAAACATAAGAGGGGTTCTCACAGAACCCCATTTTAAAAACATTAGCTTCTGAAATCCCTCACAAAATTGGTGATCTTGAAGATGCACTTTGGGAAATGCCACTCTCACCTGGTCCACCCTGCTCTGGAGGAGCAGGTGCTTAGTCTGTGGGCGCCAGGGGTGTGAATGTCCATGGGGCAGATGGGAAAGGAAGCCAGAGGCAGCACCTACAGGCCCTGCCCCATTCCCACCTCCCCCGACCCGTGTCATCCCATCGTAACAGCACCTCCTGACACAGGATCCTTCCTGCAGAGGCTGCTAAAGTTACAAAGCCCACCCTCCCTTCAAAAGATGTCTGTGAAATGTCTGGGCTGAGAGCCTCGGGAAGCATCTGCAAAGTGGCACAGAAGGCCTCTCTGTTCTCTGTCTAGGGAAGGGGAGGGGCCCTCATTCGCTGAGCACCTCCTATGTAGCAGGCACTGGTCCAGACGCTTTACAGCCATGCTCCCTCTAATTCTCCCGAGAGCTCTGAGAGGGCGGCACTGTCATTCCCATTTCACAGGTGAAAAAACAGAGGAAAGAGAGGGACTGTCAAGTTCTGGGGCTGGATGTGCTCCTAACTCTCCAAGATGGCAGACTAAGACTTCCCTGAGGGGGCAGACGCTTCCTTTTTAAAAAGGTCTGAGGTAGAGAAGTGACTGCCTTCTCCATCTTCATCCTTGTGTACGTCGGGTGACCCGTACTTGGGAGGACTTCTGACCGGCATGCTGGTAAAACTTAGCACAACTGAGGCTGCAAACTCTTACACTGCTCAGCTGACAATGCACATCTTGAGCAGCTTTCGTTGCTACAGGTACCTCTGGCTGAAAATCAGTGTGCACCACCAGAGGTGAAATCCCATACAGGGACACGCCCATCCACACACGAAGGGTCACTTATTCCAGGACGAGGAAGTGACTGACAGTGTCTTCCTCAAACACACACTATCTTACCTCCCATGCAGGCTCCTGCTCCCAACTGGATGCTCTCTGGCCCGCCCAGCTGGTGAATCCAGAGGTGACCCCCCGCCACCCACAAATCTAAGGCCTGTGAAGGCAGCCTGAGGCCTGTCCCACAGCTGGCTGAATGCCTACTCAGAGACACTGAGGCTGGAGACCGGCCACGTACCACACCCTGCGGGCTGCCCTCCGTAGAAACTGCAGGCATAAAAACTCCCAGCCACGAAGTGCAAGAGTGAAAGCAAGATGTGAAAGGCATGATTCCATTATTTAGTGGAGCCGATATCTATCACCAGTGAGACCGTGACGGCCAATCTGCTTCTAACTAAGTTACGCTACTGTTGAAAAACACAACGGTTATTGGCTTTTCTCAAAACGGTACCTGAAAAACCCTACCTTCAAGGTTGATTAACTACTCTAGATTTTAGGAGATCTAAGCACAACAAACATATCTGCAAAGAACCAGACCCTCACCCAAAATTACCCTCCTGAACGAAGGAGTAAAGGCAAGCCTGGCTTCATCACTCGCTGGGTCGTCAGTCACGGAATGAACCAAGTGGTTCCTTTACCAGAGCTCTCACCTTGATCATCTATTTATTTAAGAAATGGCTTTGGTCTCCTGAGGACAACTGAAGAGCTCACGGTCCCAGAAACACCACATCCTCACTCTGCTCTACAAGTCACATGTCCAGGCAGGCGGCCCAGCGCTGGCTCCACCCCAGTGTGAATCTAAGAATTCCTGATCAGCACACAGTGTGTCTGGCCAGTTTTCCTGGAGGAAATAACTGCTGGGCACTTTTTACTGTCTGTTTACCCCTTTGGAGCCAGAGTCCTTTGCAGTGTGAACACAGGACATGGTGGCATCCACTGGTTTCCTGCTGGGCCTGTATCTCATGGAAGAGTTTCACGGGTAGTGGTACAGAGACTAGAGATCTCAGTCAACCATCTGGTTTATCCTGCTGTGTTGAGAGCAGATCCTTGTTGAAATGAGTTTTTAATTTTTATTTTTAAATTAGGTTTTCTGAAAGGTGGGAGATGCAAACTCATGCCAACAGGGTCCAGGCAGACAACATAAACAGATGAACTGGGTTGGATATAAGACAAACAACAGTGTGATCACAATGAGAAATGACACCTGCCACATGGCCGTTGTGCTGGGGAGGCAGTAGGGAATGGTGGGGATTGCGGAAAAGTGGCTCTACTCAAGGAGGCAGGCAATTGTTGCCCTGTAGGGAAATGGGTCCAGGACTGCCAGATCTGACTTTTGAATGTCAGATAGAAATCAAAAGTTTTACATAAAATCTGACATACAAATGGTGGCAATTAACTAAAAAAAAAATTTTTTTTTTTTGAGATGGGATCTCACTCTGTAGCCCAAGCTGGAATGCAGTGACGATCTTGGCTCACTGCAGCCTCCGCCTCCAGGGCTCAAGCGATTCTTGTGCTTCAGCCTCCCAAGTAGTTGGGTTACAGGTTCGTGCCACCACACCCGGCTACTTTTTTGTATTTTAGTAGAGACAGGGTTTCACCATGTTGACCAGGGTGGTCTCGAACTCCTGATCTCAGGTGAGCTGCCCACCTCAGCCTCCCAAAATAGTGGGATTACAGGCGTGAGCCACAGCACCTGGCCAACTAAAAAAATTTTTAAACCCTGTGAATGTCAAATAAAACAGGCCCTTTAGGCCATGATTTGGGAAAAAATACTCTACTAAAAAAAAAGGTTTGCAAACCTCCTTGTACAACCCTCTGATTGAGGGTGAGAAGACTTGGCTCAGAAAGGTTAGGTGGCTTGCCGTGGTCACAGAGCCAGCTAGCGGCAGAGCTGGGACCCAGATTTGTCCCAGATCACTATGAGACTACCACTCTTGCTCTTGCAAGGGAACAATCACCCCAGGCACAGCTGTGGCAGGTGGTAAGAAGGGCGGGGGTGGAGAAAGTGTAGGAGTCACATAGGCCGTTGGTACCTGCGGTCGCCTTGCTCGCTGGAGATCCCGAATTTGGAGTGCGGAACGTCTGGGTTTGGGTGGCTGGAGGGGTGCGGTGTAAGAGGGTGGCACATCGGACCACGGAGGCCGGCGCTTTTTTCCCCGACTGGTTCGTCTGGGTCTTCGCTGCCACGAAGCGTGGAGACGGGGAGACCTCCGGATGTGAACACTCAGAGCCCGTGTCTGGATCGTCCGGTGGCTCCCACCCAGGGGCGGTACCTGAGAGGGTCACGCTCTCAGTCCCCGAGGGCCCTCCCAGCCGGCGGAGTGAGTGGCCTCTCTGGCCACTGGCCCCACATTCCAGAGTTGGGACTGTCTCTGCCCAACCTCTTCTTGTGCCACAGAGAACAAGGATTCTCACTTAACTCAGAGCCAGAGAAAGTCCAGCAGTCTGGAACCTTCTGTCAGCTCATGCTTTGTTACCTGGAGGCCACCACGCAGCCCACTGTGTAGGTCACCCATAACCTTTTACCAGCCCGGTCTCTGGACTCTTAGGGTGTCTGAATTAGTTAACCCAGGCCCAAGTGCATCTTCTAGAATGTTGGTTTCTAAGCTCCTTTTCCTAAAGGAAGGCTGGCTTGGAAGTTACAATAGGAAACAGGGACGTGCTGGGGCTGATCGGGGCTGGGAGGAGGCAGAGGGGCCTCATGGTGCCCCGAGGTTTTAGGGCAAGGGGCTCTGTGGTGCCTTGCAGGCACTCACTGGGAACTGTTGCTCTCAGGGGACACTGTTCGACCCCAATGCCTGATGCTTTCATTGAAGTAAGTGTAGTAGTTCCTGGATGCTGTCTGGGGAACCCTGCGTCACCATTACCCAGGCCCCGTCTCCCTCACCTGCAAATTCCGCAGAAGCCGGAGTCGCCGAGAACCAGGGGCTGATTCTCAAGCGGTTTCCACCTCTGATGGTCTTGGGAGAGCATGAGTTGGCCTCCTTCATCCTGCCCTGAACGCTTAGCAGTGGTGGCCCACCCCTGACCCTGGCCACACTCCAACCAGAAAAACGAAAGAGGAGGAGGTAGTGGCCTTCTCATTCAGAGATCATGCAATATCCACAACTCTCCCTGAGGGCAGGAAGCGGGCTAGGCAGCAAGAGGAAAGGGGTCCTTTGGTACGGACCAGGGGCTCACAGAACCCCCAAGAATGAGTACACCAGAGGGTACTGTCTTGACTCAGTGCCTGGCCGCAGCCCTGACCCACCTAGAGAAGGACCTGGCTGCTGCTCCCTGGGCCCCTGCAGGTGGAGATGGGCTCCCTTACCTCCCTGCTCCTACATCTGTCCTGGGCACTGTTTTCAGAGCCCAGATGAAAGCGCCCTCTGGCCCGCCACCTCTGCTCATTCCTGGCACAGATGGCAAAGCTCAGGGCCAAAGAAGCAGGATGCAGGCCCTCGTCCAAGGTCACAGAGGAACTGAGTAGCAGAAATGAGAAGCCACTCTGTGGTCCTTCGTTTACTACGCTGGTGCGTGAGGGGAGCTCTGGGGACCCGGGCTGCCCGTTCTCCCCCGTGGAGGGTCACCCACTCCTTGCCCACAGTGGTGGCCAGATGCCGGGCGCAGGGGAGTTCTTTAGTCATGCCCCACCTAAACAAGCCCACATCTGCCCACCCCAGCCCCAGAAAGAAATCTCAAGGCCTCAGTCTGCGAAGAACACTGTGTCCCTTGTGCCTGAGAGCTGCCACTCTCAGGCTCTCCCTTTCTGAATCAGGAACTCAAAGGTCAGGGTGGCAAAGGACACTGGTATACCTTCTCTCCCACTCTCTGTCCCTCTTTCTGAGCGAAGGGCCTCAGAGGTCCCCGAGGCCCACCAGGGGATCGCTTGTCTCATAGTTTCCAATTTTTTTTTTTTTTAGCCACAGAATGAACCTACACATTCAACGTTCCAACAGGCACCTGGAGTCCATTTCTACTACCTCTGCTGGCTTCTTGTGCGAGGTGTGGTTTGGGCACCAAAGCTGGTGATTCACTGTAATGGAGCCAGCCGTGAGTCTGGAATGAGGCAAATCCACCTCTGAAGCCCAGCTCTGTAACCCTTAGCCTCAGCAATCTTGGAGTCTGTACCTCCCCTCTCAGCCATTTTCTCCCCGCCTCGCCTCCACCAGCACTGGGATGACCCTCTCTGCATGTCTGGCCTCAAGGGGACTTTGTGGGAATCCAAGAAAGTCTCAGAAGCATCCTGAATGATAAACTGCTCTTCAAATGTAAGCAGCTATTACGGGCATTTTTCAGAGATAAAAAAACCTCAAGGTCCAAAGGCTTATTCTGGCCACAGACATAATAAGTTTGTTCATGGCCACACACAAAGTTAGTGCCGAGATGAGACGGGGCTCAAGTCTGCCAGCTGTGCAAGGATGCCTTTGGCACAAAGCCGTGTGCTCCTCTGCCCTCCAAGGCAGTGACCCACACAGGAACGGAGAGTTTCTCAGCAACAGCCTGATCAAGCTGCTTTCCCTCTGAGGCCTCGAGCTCCATCCCTGCAGAATGATGCTAGGAGATCCTCTGGATCAGCCCTCCACAGAGTCTACAATTTCTGCTGTAAAGATCCTGGCATTCTGAGGGAGAGATCCCCCTTTCCCTGCGGCAGGGAGCTCAGGAATGTGCATAAAGTACATGGTATAACAGGCCTGAAGGTATCACCTGTGTGCTCCGACCACCCTGCCTGGGACCCACTCCCCTCTTCAGCTTCCTCATAGGCCTCTGAGCTCCTTGCCTTCTCATATCCTACAATATCCTTTCTCTTTCAAGCTCATGGACTTTGTGCATGCCATTCCTTCTGCCCTTAAACTTCTGACTGTTGGTCCTACATGCTACACTTAAAGATCTCTTCCTTAGGGAGTCCGCCTCCCCTAAACCTCCCTACCTGGGACCATTTATCTGTCATTCCCCTCTCGTCTTCCCTTCCAAGGACTGATCACCATCAATAATGACACACGGTATGACCTTTGATCAATGGCTCTCTCCCATTAGCATATATACTCCCAGATGGCAGAACTCTGCCAGCCTAGCCCGCCATGCAGAGTGTCTGGTGCATTCCCCGAAACATAGTGCTCAAGAGACACTATGGAATCCGTGTATCAATGCATGAGTGGCCAGAAAAGTGACAGTCAGGACTGCTGAAGAAGAGCACATCGAAGATGGGATCCCAATGACGGCACCTAACAGTGCCATGAAGCAATCTGACATGTTACCCTGCGAGTGGTCCCAAGGGCATAAGATAGATGGGGCTACTAAGGCTCAGAGAGGTATGGCTATCACTTCTGGGTCACAGAGTGGGTTAGGCTGGGCCAGGATCAATGTCCCAGGCTCCTAACTCATTCTACTCAACAGTGTGCTCCCTCTGTTGACTTCACAGGGAACAATGTCATGCTGGAATTCCCACCTGAGCTCTTCCTGTGAAAGAATGAAAGAGTCTCAGACAGTGGTTGACTTCCCCTGTAAGAAACACACATGTGATATCTACACACAAGAGATACCTAAAAAATAGGAGAGCACTGCGGTCTCCTTTCCGGAAAGCTGAAAATTTAACTGGAGCCAAAATATGCAGGGAATGTAAGGATTCAAGAAAAGTCATCACACAACCAAGGAAGTGGAGAGACTGGGGGTTTCCCTGAAACTCTGCACTGGATGCAAAAAGAATCACGTGCTCAAAGGCTGGAGGTGGGGATGAATGGGAGATGGATGCAAGAGGAGTCAGCCTGGGAACCTCTCCTTCTGGATCTTCATCTTAGAAAGAGAATTGGAGAATCACATTTCTGGCCATGATGGAGTAACTGGTACAGGACCAGCCTCCTGGCATATTCAACTAGAAAGCTGGACAAAGGTGGTGCAGAACTGTGATTCAGGAGAGAAGACATGATGTGAGCCCCATGGTCACGCTGGCTCTCTGCCTGGGGAGCCCCTCTGGACCAGGGCTGAGAGAGGTGAAGCCCAAACATCTCAGTGAAGAAGGAGACAGTGATCTGAGTTCAGGGCTTTTGAGGTGGTGAAAATTTGCAGGGCAAAATCACAAAGAAGGGAGAATTGTGCAACAAAAAAGAACTCCAGAAATGTGCAGATGGGCCCCCTTGAAATCTGGCTGAATACCAAACTATATTTGTGCAGAGTGAGTCTCTGGAAAGCCTAGCAAAAAATAGCTAATGGGGGGTGGGGGCTGTGGGGCTGTGAAGTGAGTGAAGATTCAAAAGTCACACAAGAGTAGGAGATATTTGGAGTTCCTCCCTGCCAGAGAGGAGAGACCTTGCTCAATACTTTCAGGCATTCAGCTAAGACCCAGAAAGGTCATGCCTTACAAGAGCTGCTCTAATCCCAGAATAAGAACTCTTCTAAACCTGCCTTAACACAGCTTAAAAACCAGCTTTTGAAGTATTGAGTTGATCTGTAAGTAATTAACTACCTGCCAGAACAAAACTCTTTTCAAAGAAAGACAAAATCAAGTCAACAACACAGCATTCCCAGGGTGCAGCACAGAAGAAACAATTATTTTCCAGGGAACACAGGAAAATGTGACCAATAATCAAGAGAAAAATCAGTTAACAGAAACATACAGAAATGACAGGGAAGATGAAAAATAATGAAGAGAAAAATAAAAATTATGAAAAGAACCCAATAAAACTTAGATGAAAAATATGATAACTGAAGTAAAAAGTTTACTTAAGGGATTTTTCTAATTAAGCAGATTAGACACTGTAGAAGAGAAGATCAATGAACTTGAAGAGGGGGCAGTAGAATCTATCCAAACTGAAGCACAGAGTGAAAACAAGGCTGAAAAAATGAACAGAGCTTCTGCTGATCTGTAAACATGATCAATTACCTAACATCTATGTAATGAAAAGTCTCAACAGAAAAGAAAGATTAGGAAAGAAAAATACTTGAAGAAATATTGACTGAAAAATTTCCAAATTTGATGAAAAATGTACACTTACAATCCAAGAAGCTCAATGAATCTCAAACAGGATAAACACAAATAATGAAATTGCTAAAAACTAGTAATCCAAGAAATATTTAAAAGCATCCAGAGAAAAAAGATATATTAAATATACAAGAATAACAATCAGAATGATCTCTAACTTTCCATCAGAAACAATTTAAACTAGAAGACATTTTTAAACAACAAAAAAAATAATTTCTCAGCCTAGAATTCCATATCCAGAAAAAATATCCTTCAAACAAAGATGTGAAATAAAAACATCTTCAGCTGAGAAAATCTTTCACCAATAGACCTACAATATAAGAAATGTTAGAGGAAGTTCTTCAAGAATTAAAAAAAATGATAATAGATGGAATTCAGATGTACACAAAGGAAAGAAAAGCAAAGAAAATGGTAAATATGTAAGTAAACATAAAAGGCATTTTCTAATTTCTTAGTTACTTTAACAAATAACTGACTAAGGCTAAAAGAATAATTGTTGGGTTTATAACATACGTAGGCATAAATATATGATAAAAACAGCACAAAGGACAGGAGGGCAGTACATGGGCAGTATACGGTTGTAAGGCTTTTGTATGTACTGTGTTATGATATAAATTCATGGTAGACTATAATATATTGAACATGTATATTATAAATCACAGAGAAACCACTAAAGAAAAACAGTTATGGCTAGAAAGCTAAGAGGCATTTAAAAAAATTATTGATTAATATTAAAGACATGAAAATAAGAAAAAAATGAACAAGAACAAATGGGACAAACAGAAAAAATACAAGATAGTCAACTTAAATCTAACCATGTCAATAAAGTATGTTAAATGTAAATGAATTAAACATTTCAATTAAAAGGCAGGGATTACTAGGCTGAATAAAGGCATATGAACCAACTACATACACATACTTCAAATATAAAGACAAAGGTAGATCAAAAGAAAATGATGAAAAGAGATACACTACACAAACACTAATCCTAAGAAAGCTGTCATGGCTGTAACAGGCAAAGGAGGTTTTGGGACAACAGGCATTAGCAGAGATAAAGAATGGCATTGCACGACTTTATAAAGGGTCAATTCATCAAGGCATATTGATGCTGTGTGTACCTAATAATGAAGGGTCAAATTACAAGAATCAAAGACCGACAAACCTAAAAGGGGAAACAGACAAATCCACAATTAGAGTTGAAGTTTTTGATGCTTCTCAGTATTGGTAGGACGAATCAATTAAAAAAAAAAAATGGGAATGAGTATAGAGATTTGAACAACATTATTCACTAACTTAACCTAACTAACACTACAAGATGCACTTTTTCTTTTTTTTTGGTCAAGTGGACATGAAACATGCAGGAGAAGAGACCATAAGGTAGGTCATAAAACTTATCTCACTACATTTTGAAGATTGGAAAATACAGAATATGTTCTCTGAGCACAATGGAATTAAGTTAGAAGTCAATAACAACAAAAAATCTGGATAATTCCCAAATATTTGGAAATGGAATACATTTCTAAATAATCCTTCCTACAAAGAAAATTTCAGGCTTGAAATTTTAACTGTTAAAATTAACTGTTGAATTCTATAGGATACTTATGTAAAATAATACCAATTCTATATAAACTCTTCAGAAAATGGAAGAGGAGGGAGTACTCTTCCCAATTCTATGAGGCCAGCATTACTCTGATACTCAACGGGACAGGAACATTACAAGAAAAGAAAATTATACTGCTGGTTGGAATGTAAAATGGCACAACCACTTTGGAAACCAATTTGGCTGTTGGGAAAAGTTAAACAACTGTCTACCATATGATCCAGGCATTCCATTCCTAGGTATTTACCCAAGAGAAATAAAAGCATTTGTCCTTACAAAGACTTGTACACAAATGTTCATAACTGCTTTATTTGCATTAGCTTCAGAACTCTAACCAGAAATACTCCAAATCCACCCGTAAGTGAACAAACAAAGGAAGTGTAGCATGTATATCTGGAAATGGACTACTACTCACCATCAATTAAAAGAAAATGAACTACTGATACATGCAAGCATAGATGAATCTCAAAATAATTATGCAGAGTGAAAGAAGCCAGACTTTTCCCCTCAAAAAAGTACATACTGTAAGATTCCATATATGTCAAATTCTAGGAAATGCAAACGAATTTACAGTAATAGGAAGCAGATTAGTGTTTGCCTCGGGATGGGAAAGCGGTAAGTAAATTACAAAAGGGCAAGAGAAAACTGTTGGGGGTGATGGGTATGTCCATTAGATTGTGGTGACCATTTCATGGGTACATGCAGAGGTCAAAACTTACCAAACTGTACACTTTAAATAACAGGCACTTTACTGGATGACAATATACTTCAATCAATATTTCTTTAAAAAACGTCACCAGAAATATTCATTTTCTTAATTATGACCATCATTAACACACCACTGATTAAATACGGGGCACTCTGCTAATCCTAAGACTGTTGTTCTCTGCACTTGAGGACACAGTTTTGGGAGGGAATGATATTAAAAGTAAGTAAAATCCTGAGGAATTTTAGATGGAAGTGAGAGGAAAAAATGTTCTTAGAAACAAATTACTGTATGAATTACTTTGGATCTTTAAGTAATTTAGATGCCTATGCAAGAACTTGATTGTGGGGTTATTCCACAATGTTTACATTTGAAATAGTCAAGTTATACACCTGAAATAAAACCTATTTTAAAAACCAGAAGCTTCAAAGAAGGAAGTCATTTTTTCTGGCAAAGAATAATCATCCCCAGGTTGTAACTTTCTTCAGTTCATTTTACAGTTTGACTTTCTGATATTCTTAATGTGTTTTAATAAAGTATAGGAATGGTGAATTGTTTTTTTTAAATCTATGTAATTCACCAGTATTAACAAAAGAGAAGAATCCATAGAATCACCTCAAAAGATGGAGGAAAAAACCATGTAACATCAATTTACAAGAAAAATTTTTAGTAAACTATAAATAAGAGGTACCTTCTACAAGGGATAAAGGGCATCTACAAAAACCTACTTTAGCTAACAGTTTAACAATGAAAAACTGAGCTCTGTGACTGGGAACATAGCAGAGATATTCACTAATTTCCCTTCTATTCAACATTGTACTGGAGGGACCTAACCAGAATAGTGAGGAAGAAAAAAAAAAGTTAAAAGAATACAGATTGGAAGGAAATAAATAAAGCTGTCTTTATTTGTGGATGACATCAATATGTACAAGAAAATCCAAAGAAATCTACAAAAAATCTATTAGAACTAATAAGTAAATTTAGCAAATTTACAATATACAAATTCAATACACAAAGATTGATTTTTTTTACATGTAATGGCAACAGACAACTGGAAAATTAAATTAAAAAGTCACAGTAGTGTCAAAAACTATAAAATATTTGGAGATATTGAATGAAATATGTGCAAGACTTCTCTGAAAAGTACAAACTACTGCTGAGAGAAACTAAACAAGCCCTAAATATACTTGGGGAAATATACCATGTTCATGAATTGGAAGACCCAATATTACTGTAATGATTCTCCCCAAATCAATCTCTAGATTCAATATAATACCAAATAAACTCCAAATTGCATTTTTTGGTAGAAATTAGAGAAGACTCTAACATTAATATGGAAAAATAAAGTTCTTAGAACAGCCAAATATTCTTAAAAAATAACAACATTGAAAAACTAAGAGTAGCTAATTTGAGACTTACTAGAAAGCTTTCAGTAAGTAAGACCATGTGGAACAGGCATAAAGATAAACAAACAGACCAACGGGAGAGAAAAATACCCATACTTACACATTCAAATAACTTTCCACAAAAGTACCAGTGCAATGCAATAGGAAAAGACAACCTTTTCAACACACGGTGTTGGAATAACCAGGTAACTGTATGGAATAAAATGAATCTCAACGCATACCTCACATCATTTGCAAAAGTTAACTTGAAATATATCATAGATGTAAAAGAAAAAA
Source organism: Plecturocebus donacophilus (assembly GCA_004027715.1). Classification (NCBI taxonomy): domain Eukaryota; kingdom Metazoa; phylum Chordata; class Mammalia; order Primates; family Pitheciidae; genus Plecturocebus; species Plecturocebus donacophilus. The sequence goes on from PVKP010016372.1 coordinate 27,341, forward strand.
GCTAAAATTATAAAGCTTCTAAAAGATAATAAAGGAGGATATCTTTATCATCTTGAAGTAGGCAAAGATATCCTTGAGATAGAACCCAGGAAGCACTAACTATAGAAAAAAAATTATAAACTGGACTTCATCAAAATGAAAGACATCTGTTCATCAAATGATACCATAGGAAAATCAACTGGCATGCCAGAGACTAGAAAAAACTATCCACAACACATATATATGACAAAGAACCCAGACCTATTGGAATATATAAAGGAATATATAAAGAACTCCTACAACTTAATTATAAAAAGACAAACAGCCCAACCAAAAAACTGGGTGGAAGACTTAAACAGATAATTTCCAAAGTAAAATATATAAGTAGCCGATAAGTAAATATAAAGATGTTCAACATCATTAGTCTTCAGGAAAATACAAATTAACACCACAGTGAGAATCCAGTATTCCCTCACTAGAATAGCTAGAATGAAACAGACCAACACCATCAAATGTTGGCAAGAACACGGAGCAAGTGGAACTCCCAGACACAGCTGGTAGGAGTGTAAGATGCTATGGTCATGTGGAAAATGGTGCATCACTTATTAAAAAGTTAAACATACTATTCCCTATGACCCAGTAATTCTATTCCTTGGTATTTGTCCAAGAGAAATGAACATATATGCCCACAAAATCCTCATATAAGCATTTTCATAGCAGCTTTATTTCTAATAGCCCAAAGCGGGAAACAAACCAAATTAACAGGTAAATGGCTAAACAAGTGGTATTTTCATACAATAGAACATTGCTCAGAAGTAAAAAAAAAAATGAACAACTGATACATATAATAATGTTATGAATCTTAAAAGCATTCTGCTGAGCAAAAGAAATCAGACATAAGAGAATACAGATTCTATAACACTAATTCTAAGAATTTCTTCCTCGGTCAGCCTATGTCCTTATGGACATTCACCAGACCCAGGGTCTCAAGTCCCAGTCCTGGACACCACCCGATGAAGTCCTCAAGTCCAGCCCCTGCCTCCACAAAGAGTCCACTGGTACATAAATCTCTAGAACCAGACAGAGGCCACTTGCAGGAGCTATCTCTTGGTAAGCCTTGGATAAAACAATTCTCTGTTGAATCTAGGCTAAATTTCTCATTCTGTATTTTAAACACAGAAGATCCCTGAGTCCCCAGACTTCAGTGGGTAACAGAGAGATTCATTCAACAAGCTGATACAGAAAGAAAGAGAGTTCATAACAGAAAGCACAAGAAAATGAGGAACAGAGAAAGAGAAGTAGACAGTCCTTCAGGAGAGATGCACCAGGCTGACAGGGAAAAACTTAGGGTGCAAGAGACACACCCCTTTCTGCTGTACCATCTGACACGGGATGTAGGATAGATACAGCTTCATGGTTGAGTATGGGCGGCCAGAATTCAAAGCCAAGCTCCCCATCTTACTAACTCCATGGCCTTCCTCAACTTGTCCCAGGAAGCAGTGATGATAGTCTCCAAAGGCTGAACCAAAGGTTGTAGTCTGGCCTTGTAACTAACACCTCACTGAAAGTGCATTCTGGGTAGCATCCGTTCTGGGCACCAGGCAGCAGGGCAGTCACTGCTTCACTGCCTGAAGGAGAAGAGAGACTATCTGCTTGTGAAAAGCTGGATCCCCAGAGGAGTGCAGGCCATGGTGTTCAAGCCCTGCCACAGCCCTGCTGCCTGGGCATCAGTACCACAAGTGGGTCAACTGAACGAGCTGGTGCCCACCCAGTGGAATCTCTGCATCCTCTCTTCCCACACAAGATCTGGCTCTATGGTGGGTACTGAATGACCCATACAGCCCAGGCTGGGAGGCGGAACAGGTTCTTCCAGTGGGGCCATAGCAGGTATCTCATGTCAGAGATGTCTATAACCCAGATCCTGGGCTGAAAATACCTCAAGAGCTTTCACAGATGGGGAACTGGAGCCCAGAGAAGGACAGCAGCAGACACGAGGTCACACAGCAGTCAGGGGCAAGCTGGGATGAGAATCCCAGCCCAGTGCTTGACCTCAGGACTGGAGTTCTTGTCCACAGGGAGACCCCTCAGGCCCTGCCACTCTGCCCAGCAGGGAAGAATTCCCGGGGAAGCTACCGACACCACGTTCCAGGCTCTGACTTCTCCCTCCATAAACGATAGCCTTGGTATTCCAACAGCAGGGCTCCAGGAGGGACTTGGGCCTTCCTAGACTATAAGTGGCTTTGAGCCCCCAGTGACCTCCCTCTCTGTTTGGACCTAACTCTTCCCATCCACAGAATGGGGAGTGGGATTCCCACAGCTCTGCTCTGAGGAACAAAAGCAGTAACACTCCCCAAAAGGCTGCTAAACATCCAGCCCTACTGCCCTGAGATTCTGCACAAGCCCTGCCCCTGTCAAACTTCGGTTTCCACACCTGTACACGAAGGGGAGGAGGGTTCACGGGCCTCCCAGCTCAGATACTCGGGGATCCGAGGATGGAGACACCTCTAATATCCAGAAAAGGTGCAGGGAAATCAGCAAGGTAGGCTCATGGGCACCAGGAGGATGGAAGGCCAGGATGTCCCTGTGGGAAGGACCCTTAGAGCTCTTTCCTTTCCTTGTCAGAGAGGGAGATGGTGACCCAGAGACAGGATGGGGCCTGCTGCAGGTCACAAGCAGGCCTGGGACTCAGCAAGGATTGATAGCCTGGGCTTGGCTCCCAGCTCACGGTTCCTGCCACCTCCTTAGCTTCCCACCATCAGGGGCCAAGAGGGAGCTGTCCTGTCCAGTTAACCATGCCCCTACCCTGGGCTCCTTCCTGTATCTGTTCAGACTGAAGCTGCATCATGGGGCACTGGCTTTGGGGATGGAGAGTCATAAACCTTGTGATGGGGAAGCACCCAGAGGAGGCGGGGATGGGGCCACAGCAGGACTTGGACAAGCGATGTCCTCCCTCCTTACCCCAATCACGTGGGCACAAGCCTCTGAGTCCACTAAGGGAGGGCTCTGACTCTGCTCTTAAAAAGGGAACTTCTCAGCTATTCTGGCCACTGTGAGCACGTAGTCCTGGGTCAGACTTAGACACCTAAAAACTGACCCAGAACTGTGCTCACCTTGCTTTCACCATTTCCTGGCCAAGCTCCAGAGGCCTGGCTAATGGCTGCCCCACTCGGTCCCCGGCCCCCCAACCCCCATCCCCACCGGGAGGAGGTACTCACTGATGGGGGCATGTAAGGCCACATGCTCCTGGTAGGGAGTATAGTACTTGTACTGTTTCCCACAGAATTCACAGGTGTAATTGCCAGTTTCTGTCCGGGAAAAAGAGGAAGATGTAAGAATGGGCAGCCAGTCCCCACCAAGAAGCATCAGTGTGCTCTCACCCCTCAGAATAACTCCTCCCCATTCTGGGACCACCAACTAGAATCAATTCTGACTCTGGAGTCAGAAGGCTCCTATTCAAATCCCAGCTCAGACATTTTGAGCTGGGTAACCTCGGGCAAGTCTCTTAACCTCTCTGTGCCTCAGTTTTCCTATCTGTAAAAGAGGGGTCATAATAGGACCACCTTGTAGGATTGCTGTGAGGATTAAATTTAGATAGCAAGAGCTTAGAACAGTACCTGGCACATCGCTCCACCCCAACCCCGGTGCTCAGGAAATGTGCTGACCTCCAACACCAACCTCTTCATCAGCCCCTTCGAAAGCCCTGCCCTCTGCAGTGGCCACACCCAGGGTCCCCTCATCTCTACGACCTTCCCTGCCCCCAAGCACCCCCCACCCGCTAGCAGCAGGGGTCACTTCTTCCTCTCAGGTCCCACCCGACTTTATCTTTACCTCTCTTTTGGCACTGCCTAACTTCTTTCTTCTTAAAAATGTCTGATGTAATATTGTTCACTGGGGGAAAATTATAAAATTCTGATAAATACAAACACAAAATCAAAACTAAAGAGAAATTTTAATCATCTGTAATTCCCAAACAAACAGCAGCATCTGTCCCCCTGGGGGAGGGTGCCCTGGTCCCCACTCTTTACTCTGTCTCATCTGGGGTGTGCTTCTCTCACTGATACCACCTGTCTGGTTCCTGTGAGCCCTGAATTAGCCAGTCCTGATCAATATCTTCTTTGTAATCTGGTGTATTGAATTGACATTACTTTGTGGACATTTGCCCAATTGATATTGATCTCTACTGCATAAATTGGCTGCATGGTTCTCACTGGACTTTGGAATTTGCTGAGCCAATCCCCTATACCAAGGGACACTGAGATTGTTTCAAAATTTTTTACCTATTAAAAAAATGCTGTGACTCATGTCCTTATGGAAATGTTTACATTCACCCATTAGTTTTGCACATTATCACAAAATAAAGACTATTCCACATAATCTTTGCACATTATTTCTTGGGGAAAAATTCAAGAGAGGGAAAGGGTATGTATTTTTAAGGCTTTTGATAACCATAGCACCATCATCCCAACCAGAAAGGTATGAAAATATCTGTATGTGCACACTGCAGCCAGCATTAAGTATATCATCTTTTTAAATCTTGCCTATCTGATGAGAAGAACTATATTCCACTGCTGATTTTCTTTTCCATTTCTTTGATTGCTATGGAAATTGATTATTTTTCATGTTTAATTAACTATCATTTTTCTTTTGTGACTTTCCTTTTGTGTTTACAGCCAGCATTTCTATAGGCATACTGACATTTATGAAATCACTAAACTCTTTGTAGATTGAGGATATCAACATTCTGTTATACACGTTAAAATTTTTTCTTAATTGGTTTATTAGTCTGTTTACAGTTTTTCTCTCCTGCTATAGAATTTTAAGTAGTTAAATAACTGTTGTAACTGGTTCATAAACATTGGAAAAGGTAGGTTATTTGCTCTTCGTAGGATTCACTGTTATTAGATAAACTGTATTAAATATATTATTTAAATTCTGTACAGTCTTGTCTACGTGCTCTGTGAAAGACTAAAGATTGTGATAAAACTTTCCACTTCACCCTATTTCGAAATTTATTTTGTATGTTTGGAAACAATGCTGTTTGATGCATAAAGGCTCATGGGATCAAAATCTTCACTGTGAACTGAATTTAGTAACATAAAACTGTTTTCCAGCACAGTGCTTCTCAAAGTGCGGTCCCTGGACCAGCAACATCAGTATCACCTGGGAACCTGTGAGAAATGCAAATTCTTAGGACTCACCTAAGACCTACTGAAAATAAAAATTCTAGGTGTTGGGTCCAGCAATCTGTGTTTTAACAAGCCCTTCAGAAAATTCTGATGCATGGGAAAGTTTAAGAACTCGTGCTGTAACATTTAATTATTCCATTTTATTAGTTTATCTGGCATAAATAATTTGATAATTTGTCAGATTCTGATTTCTACTTGTTTACATGTACCTAAAGACATGTCCCTGTATTTTCTCATAGTGTCATTCATTAAAGAGGTACTGTGCTAAGTGCTGGTACAAAATGCTGAGCAAAAACAGGCAAAGTTCCTGCCTTCGAGGAGTTTACAGTCTAACAAAAGGAGATCAAAAAATCAAATAGTCACTCAAACAAATTTAAAACTCCATCCACAGTAAGTGCTCTCAAGGAGACATATGCAGTGCTATAAAAACCTATGATAGGGAATTCACTCTAGTTCTGGAAGTAGGAAAGAGAAGCTCAAGTGCAGAGTAAAGATAAGGAATTAACCTTGTCTCTAATAAACCATTAATAACCGGATTATTTTAAATCAACCTGACAAGCTTTGTCTTCTAATAAAGGAGATTATGTCATTTGCTTTTATTGCTATAATTGATTTGGTTTTATGAGTCTTCTTCATGCTCCACCCTTTCTGATTGCTGCCTTAATTCTCAGTTGTTTGATATATGAACTCTTTATTTTTCCATTATTCTCCGATATTCCATTATTTTCCAATATTCTCTATTGTTATAGACGGTATATAAGATATATTTCTCTAATTGTTAATAGTCAAATGGGAAATGACATTTTTAAGTCTATCACCATTGAGAAAGGTAGTATAAACCAGTGTTTCTCAAACTTTAGCATGCAAAAGAATCATCTAGAAAGACTGTTACAACATAGATTGCAGGGATCCGCCCCGGAAATTCTGATCCTATAGGTCTGGAGTAGGGCCTAAGAATATAATATACATTTCTAATAAGCTTCCAGGAATGATGATCTGCTGGTCTGGAGTCACAGTATGAGTAGGACTGGCTTAACCTACTTTACTGTATTCCTCACCAATTCTTCCTTCCTTTTTTAAAGAAAATCCTCATTTTTAATATTTTAGAATAATCTGCCTTCTGCAATTTTATAATCAGATTTGGAACATTTTAAACTAACTTCTAGTCTATCTGGTTTTACTACTCACAATTCCTCTTATACTATGAATTTCTCACAATTGAGCCTTAAATGCATTCTACAACTTAGTTCATCAGAGCATATCTTCAAATAACTTTGTGAAGATGGGTGTATAGAAAAAAAATGTGTTTTTTAAGCCCTTCCTTTTCTCTTTACACACAAACCACAATTTGTCTAGATTACAACCTTTTCCCTTCAAAACTTATCCATTATCTTCTAAGATTTAGTATTGCAGAGATGTCTGAGGCAAGTCCACCTTGAATTCATGTATAGGTAACTTGTTTTTTCAAGCCTGGATGCCTTTTTTTCCCCTTTACAGTCACTGAGATCTATTTAGGTACAGGTCTCTTTATATAGACTCTATCTGACACGATGGACCTATTAAATCTGCATATACAGATCTTCCTTTAGCTGAGCAAAGTTTTCTTCTACTAGATCTTAGGAGCCCTGTTTCTCACCACTGGTACTATAGCATCAATTATCTGAAACTGGCTGCCTGTTCTCCCTATTTATCATATTTTCCTTTCATTATCTTCATCTGTTCAAGTTCATTCTTCACATCACTAATTCCAATTTTGCAGATAAACTTGACTCTTTACTATATAGAATGTAGGTTTTAATTCTGTTCTTATGTTTTCTGCTTCCCTGAAATCCTTTCATGTCTCACTCCTCTCTCTTTACCTTCTTATTCTGTTGCTTTTTCGCCATACAACTTCTGGGTCCTTTTTCACAGGGGTCATGCTACGGACTGAACTGTGCTCCCATCCTCAAATTCATATGTTGAAACCCTAACTCCTAATGTGATGGCATGTGGAGATGGGGCCTTTGGGAGGTAAGCAGGATTAGATGAGGTCATAAGGGTGGGACCCCCACCATGGGATTAGTGCCCTTATTAGAAGAAAGGCCAGAAAGCACTCTCTCTCTCTTACATCATCATGTGCAGACACATGGTGGCCATGTGCAAGCCAGGAGGAGAGCCCTCAACAGAACCTAGCCACGCTGGCATCCTGATCTCAGGCCTTCCAGCTTCCAGAACTGTAGGAGATAAACTGTTTAAACCATCCAGTCTACAATATGTTACTGTGGCAGCCTAAGTGGACTTGTAAGACAGGTCATATTTCCTTATATGAGATGGAGGCTGGCAAACAGAATGGTCTTCTGGATTTTGTGGTAGATCATTTCAGAGGTGTGCTCTTCTCTGAGTCTTATAAATTCTCTTTTTCTTGTTATGTGGAATTTACACAGTTCTCTCATTTTTTTTTAACTTTTCAAGTTACTCTTTCTTATTCAGGCATAAAAATCAAGTAACTCATACATGACTCCAGACTTAACTCTGTCTCGACAGACCACACAAACGAATTTTCCTTGATTCTCCCTCTGCCCATTATCATGGAAGTAATTCTTGGATCTGCAGATGAAGAGCGAGTTAACACATAAGGCTTCTTGGACCAACTCTGTCTTTTCTAGCAGGATTCTCTTGAGCTGTCACTGCCTGGGTTTCCTCCAGCCTCGGTACCTAATTCTCTCATGTGCTCAGCTGACGCTGATGTGAAAGGTGTACTTCCCAGCACTCACTCCTGCCAGGGTGTTTCCTCTTCGCCTGACTACAAAGCTTTACTTGGTCAATCGGTTCCTCCGGAATACATGGTTCCTCTACTGGCTAATCCTGTTTAGGCTTCTGTGGCATTGGCCTGCTTATACATAGCAGGAGCTGAAGGAGCAACATTTTTGTCTCACGAGCCAGTTCCTGAGTAGTAGCAAGGGATGGTCTCACACCACCCCAACAATCACAGCTCCATTCGGTCCAGCTGGGAGCACGCTGACAGCCAGATCCAGTCTGATTTTCTCAATTCAATCCTACACTCCTTATAATTTATGATAATTCCTCCCAGGTCCTAGTGTTGGCTGTCTGTCAGACTTACAGACACACAGAACACGCTTCATCTTGTCCTGCATCTTCCTGGGTAATTAACAAGTACCGCCTATTTAATGCTTTGCATGCACATGTCAAGGACCACGCTAATTCTTTTACAAACATAATCTCAACTAAGCCCCATGACAATCCTGAAAGGTGAGTTTTATTATCATCACCCCACTTAGAGTTAGAGAAACTATGGATTAGATAGATTAGAAAACTGGTAGGACATCATGCAGCTATTAAGTGTAGAGCTGGGAGTCTATTTGGGTTGGCTCTAAACTCTTGCCCTTGACTCTTTCTCAGTAACATGTCTCATTTACTACACCTTGGATATTAGCCAGGTGCTTGGCGAGACACCTTAACGTGTGTGTGCTCCAACGGCACTGGAAAATTCAGACGGGCTTGTCCCCAACTTATGGGACACTCACAGGGGTAAGTAGCTAGGAAGCTGGTGACAACAGCATTCAAACCCAGGCTTGATTCCAAAGCCCATCTTCCTAAAGACAATGACATGGTTGGAAGAGTGGCAGTACGCACTGGGACCACTGCCAGATCCTGGATAGATACTGAACAGGGAGGTCACAGACCTTCCGTTCCTGTCCTGTATCTGCCTATGAATGTCTGTCTGTCCTACCAGATTACGAATTCTATTTTTTTTCAGACTATGAATTCTTTGAATGCTGCAAATATGCCCGATTCACATCTATGTTTCCCCTGCAGCAACTAACTTCCTGTATTTGAGTGTTGAGGGTTTTGTCATATTCTTCATCTTTTTTTGGAAATGGAATCTCACTCTGTTGCCCAGGCTGGAGTGGAGTGGTGCAATCTCGGCTCACTGACTGCAACCTCCGCCTCCTGGGTTCAAGCGATTCTCCTGCCTCAGACTCCTGAGTAGCTGGGGCTACAGGCGCGCACCACCACGCCCAGTTACTTTTAGTAGAGACAGGGTTTCGCCATATTGGCCAGGCTGGTCTTGAACTCCTGACCTCAGGTGATCTGCCTGCCTCAGCCTCCCAAAGTGCTGCGATTACAGGCATAAGCCATTGCGCCCAGCCATATTCTTCATCTTTAAGATTATATTAATGCTCCTATTTATCCAGTGTTTACTATGCATGTGACAAGCACTGTGCTAATCACTTTATAGACATTATCTCATCTTCAGTTTCCTGAATGCTTTTAAAAGAGTTAAGAAAAAAGCAAAGAATCATCCCATGACCACAGACAAGGGATGAGGAAGAAAAAGGATTTGGGGGAAGGGGAGGGGACCCACCCAACCTGTTCCAAGGGTTGGGACTGAGCTCTGCCCCAAAGAAAGTATCCAACTTAGCATTTCAGCTCCTCTGATTTTCCTTCACATAGATATCCTCATCTGCTTGTTCTGTTTTTGTGTATATTTTTCTAAGCTGCCTTAGATCCTTATTGGAAGGAAGCAGAGACCACAGAGGTCTCTTCTTGCTGGTAGTAAGTAAGGTACAGGAAACAGATAAATAGCAGGTATCTCAATTCCTGAATGGCTGGAAAAGATAAATCTCATTCACTTGTGGTCCCACCACACCTGCCCTAGGCTGGCCACCCAGCCCCTCCCAATCCATCTTCCTCCCAGCAGCAAAATTGGGCTTACTAAAATGCAAATCGGATCAAGTCCCTTCTCCACTTAGTAAACTCTCTGGCTCATTTGCCTGGGGATGCTTCCTGCTGGCATTCAAGGCTCTATAAGACTCAAGGACATCATCGATTCTTGGGATCAGTACAGCTCTACAGCCTTTGCATGGGATGCAGGGGCTCATGCCCTACCCTTGTCCCCACCCAAAAGCTTCCAGCATTCCCCCAGGCCCCCCACAGCTCCCTGCAAGCTCTCTGTGTTGGAACTATCTGTTCAATTATCTGCTGTCCCCACCCCCAAGCCCCATCTGAATTACCCAAGGGCAGGACCATACATGTCCTGCTCCCTCCTGTGTGCCACAACACTCAATACAAGTTTATCGAAAACAGGCCAGACAAGTGTGTGGCTTCTGCCCTCAAGGGGTTTCCTGGGACAGAGAGTGTCTGCCTGTGGCTGCCCTAGACTGCTCATTCGCTGATAGGCCCCTTCGGGTGACTATGATGTGTTATTTTCCGAGCACCTACTATGTACCAGGCACTGTGCTAACAAGTGGTTTACATCCAGGATCTCATTTAATCCCCCAACAAACCTGCGGGGAAATGTCATCCTCACTCCACAGGTGGGGAGGCTGAGGTTCAGGATGGCTAACAGACCATGAGGACGCCCAGCCTGTAAGCAGTAGCACCAGGACTCAGCCCCAGCCTGGCTGCCTTCACTGCCCTGACCTTGACCCTGTGCTGCCTGCAGCTCCTCCAAAGCTCCAGTCCTGACTGGCGGGCACCGTTGCTGCAGGTAAGGGATGCCACCCACCGCTACCCCTGCCCTAGCAGTGAGACTGAGCCCTGCTTTCCTTGGCCAGCCCCCACCCCGCCCTCAGCCCCAGAGAGAATCCCGCATACTTGGCCCGATTTTCTGGAATGGTTCCGGGGGCTCCTCCTTCACCTCGTCAGTGGCCACAACACCTTGGTCGAAGGGGTCTGTGGGAGAACATATGGCCCTTAGTGCCCTGGTCCCCCAGGTATCAGGAGCCCAGCCAGGACAGGGGAGGTGATGAACAGCCACCAAGGACTTACCTGCCCGGTTCTCGGGGGCCCCTTCCACACTAAACACTGCGCCGGGGCGGGACGCGGCAGCCACAGAAGGAAAGAAGCAAACAGGAGCCCTGTTAGTCCCTGACCAGAGCTGCCTCTGCTGCCGCTCCCAGGCCCTAGCCCCTGGGTTTGCCTGGGGGCCCAGGAAGGCTGCCCTGGCCACCGTGGAAGCCTCCCAAAACCAGGACAACATTAGGACACGTCCCAACCAGGACACAGCCTCGGCCGCAATCCCTCGTCCTCGCTAGGACAGGCACCCACCCCCCGGCGCAGGTAGGCATTGTTTGCCTAGAACTGTTTCTGATTGCCAGCACGCCTTCAAGGGGCCAGGGCAGGAGAAAAGAGGAAGAGATTGGGAGGAGAGAAAAAGAGAAGGTGAAAAAAGGGATGGGCCAGTGGTAACAGGTGGTGGGCCTGGCTGTCACAGCTCGAGGCAGGCTGAGGGTGTGGGGCTAGATGGGGAACCCCTAAGGCCCTTCCAAGGTTACAGACCCTCTTTCTAGGATTCTTAAGATTCTAAAAACGTGTTAGCTAAATGTATTGTTCTAATTTCTAATTCTATAATTTAAGATGCTAAAAGGCCATCATTTGTTTTTTAAAATCGGTTTAATTTCATCAGAACATGAAAATGCTCAATAGGAAACTATAAAATGACTCGATATGAAATTCCAATATTCTACTGATTTTGACCTATAAAAATGGCAGTTTTACTACTTAACCTAAATAGAAGTGTATGTGGAGTATGATGGGGACGTTCCCACCCCCAGAATCCTACAGGGCTGATCACCTACCTCGTGGTTCTGGCTGCTGCCTGGCCTTTTTCTGGGTAAGAGGGAGGAGGGAGGCGGGGAGGGCTGGGGGCTGTCTTGGAGGAAGGGCGCCTCTTGGCATGACTCCAGGGAGTGAGGGCCTGACTCACCGTCCACTGCGTGTAGGTCCCGGTGCTCCTGGAAACAGCTGTAGTATTTGTACTTCTTCCCGCAGATGTCACATGTGTATCTGAAATTGTCTGCAAAGGATGAAAACACACACCTGGTTACCAGGGCGACAGTCATGTGGGGTGGGGTTTTTCTGGCCAGATCATCTCAGAAACCAAAGATGGGACTAGCCTGTTCTGGCTCCAACTGAATGACCCCAAGGAAAATCAGTTCCTGAGCCAGTCTGTACCCTGGCACTGCCCAAGTCTTCTGGACCATGGAAGGCCACGGCACGACCTACCCCCTGGAACGCCCAGCTTCTCCTCCCCCAAGTGCAGGAGGGTGAAGCTCTTGCCTCAGTGCTGGCCCCACCCTCCACCCCAAGCCAACCCCGTATTGCCTCCTGGGTCCACAGGATGCAGGCTGGGCTGTCAGGGGTCCTCTGTGGAGATCCAGACCACACGTCTGGTCCCACATGACTGGGAGCCCAGAAGTGACTCCAAAACCAACCCCTAAACCTGCCCTAGGTGAGTTCCTGAGGGCCTGGTTCTTAAATGGCCTGGCACACCCTTCACAGAAGCGCTGTGAGAGTGACAATCCCTGCAGCACCCAAGCCCAGGTGCTACAAGAAGCACCGCAGCAGGTCTGGCTCTTCCCCTGCATCTCCTCAATTCTTGCAGCAGAGGGAGGAAGCCGTCCCTCATTTTACACACTAGGAAACTGAGGATTAGAAGGGACTTGCCCCAAGGGCACAGCTGGGAGGACCTGTGATGAGTGGCTTTGGGGAAAGCACCCAGGGCTCCTGGCCTCTTGATGCTCACGCCCTATATCACCTCTTCCCTGTGAGTCTGGGCTAGACCTGGTAACTGACTTCTAATGAACAGAATGCAGTAAACGTTATGGAGTATCCCTTCTGAAGGTAGCTTGCAAAAGACCGTGACGTCTGTCTAAAACATACCTTCTCTCTCCAGCTCACACCTGCTGGCTGCTGGCTTGTGAGCCACCGCATGAGAGACCCAAGTGACCAGGAGCTGAGGGCAGCCTCTGATGAACAGCTAATGAGGCCCTCAATCTAAGGCCTTGGGAAGGACAGAACCCTAGTAGGGTTGTTAACCCTGCTAAAAACCATGTGAGTTTAAAAGCAGCTCTTGGCCAAGCGAAGTGGCTCATGCCTGTAATCCCAGCACTCTGGGAGGCTGAGGCAGGCGGGTCACGAAGTCAAGAGATCGAGGCCAACATGGTGAAATCCTGTCTCTACTAAAAATACAAAAATTAGCTGGGCATGGTGGCGTGCACCTGCAGTCCCAGCTACTCGGGAGGCTGAGGCAGGAGAATCGCTTGAACCTAGGAGGCGGAGTTTGCAGTCAGCTGAGATCACCCCACTGCACTCCAGCCTTGGCAACAAGAGCGAGACTCGGTCTCAAAAAAATAAAAAATAAAAAATAAAAGCCAGTTCTTTACCTGATCAAGGCTTGAGATGAGACCACAGCCCTGGCCAAGTCCTCGCCTGCAACCAGGGAGAGACCCAGTGCCACAGGACCCAGCAAAACCATATCTAAATTCTTGACCCTGGAAACTGAGGGATAATCAATGCTTGCTGTTTTCAGTCATTAAGTTTTAGGGACATCTGCTACACAGCAATAGGTAACTAACATGGGGTAAGAGTCTGGATGATGCCCCAGGTCTACCCAACATCTGAGGCTGGACACAGGGTAGGACCCCCTCCACAACGGCACACTCTAACGTTTGCACTGGTGTGGATGATGTCAAGAGGGCCTATCAATCCCATCTTCCCAGGCGCAGGGACACTTGGTGGTCTGCTCAAGGCTGGACAGAGGGGAAAGGGAGAGCTAGGATTCAAACATTCCCTAGCTCCCAGCTAAGGCTGAGTAAGGGCATATGGCCCTCCTCTGTCTGAATAAACTGCACATCAGTACTGGGCTGGGGTACCTGTCTCCTGGTCCCTCTCCTGCCCCTCAGAACCCAAATACAGGATCTGATGCAATCCTCTACCACAAGGTTACACAGCCAGCTAATTCTGTGGGAAGGTTTCTGGCCCTACCTTCTGAACTTGGGGCACCAACGGCATTTGCCACCTCTCCCTCCCACCACCACCTTCACCTCTTCCACTGCAATGGTATTCTCTGAAAATGCCTTAGCAGATGCCAGAGCCTCAGACACAAACTGGTCCCTGAGCAAGAAGCCACAGGAGCCTTGGAGACATTCTGAGGATGCTGGGTACCAAAATCATCCAAGAAAGAGGTGGCGGGGTATGGGGCAGGAGAGGCTGGTCCAACTTCCTTGTTTTTCCCCCTAATTTGGGGAGCTGGGAAAGGGATGTAGATGAGTTGATTCCTGGGGCCTCTCCCAGGCTGGGGGTTCTAGGATTCTATGTCTGGCCCAGGCTTTAACCCTTTCATATGGCCAGCAATCAACACAGACAACTTCCCCATCAGGTCTCCACTTTGCAATCCTGCCTTCTGTGCAGGACTCCTGCTCAGGAACAGAGACAGAGAAGTCAAGGCCACCTGGGGTCTGGTTCCAGACTGGGCTTTGCCCTGACTTTCCTCTCCTAAGCTGACGAGTGCTGCCTGCCATCTGCTACCACCTGCCCGCTTGCTTGTCTTTACCCACATGGCCTCCCTGGCCAGCTGGGCCTGACCCCTTGCTTCAGGACCACATCTATTATCTCCAATAAAACACAAAACCCCAAGTTTCTGCTGCTGAGAATACCCCCACCCTGCTCCCACACCATGACATCTCTTTGACATGGAAGGGGAGCCTGTTCCCAGGTCTTCTAAAGGCAGGAATTGATTAGGGCCAAGAGGGTTAGTCTTAAAGAGTAGAGCAGAATCATTTTTTTGACAGTGAAAACACATTTTCAGAACCAGTCCATTTTCAGACACGAAAGCTCGGTGTCTTTCGGAATGCCGCTGTGGTTCCATTCAGGGAGGCAGGCTCTGGAGTCAGGCTGCCTAATCAAATCCAACTCTACCACTTACAAGTGCGACACTTCAGACATGCTGCTTGACCTCTGTACCTCCATTTCCTCATCTGTAAAATGGGAATGAGAGGTTCTCCGTTTCCCAGAATTAGACCAAAGAACAAAGGAACACAATGCCTAACATCCAATAAATACCTGCCAAATGCTACCTAGTTCAGTCACAAGTATTAATGTGACATAGCATGAGGGACTAATCTTTTATTCCTTAGTGGACAGATGGGTGAGTGAGTATGTCTTTATGCTTCTATGTATGACTGTACTATTTTCCTAGTAAATAAATGAAAAGTCCTAGGACTGTTAATAGAATGTGCAAAGCTCATTTCTAGGCCCACCTCCACTACTCACAAGCTGCATGACTCCCTCTCTCTGGGACTTAAGTGTCATCATCTGCAAAAGGGGTGGGCTGGACTATTCTCAGCTGGGCCCTTGTGGCTCCGTGACTCCACGGCCAGGCCCCTGTAAAGCGGAGGTCAGGCGTTCCAAGCAGGCGCTGCCGGCCTGGGTCAGGGCGGGGGTGCATGACTGAGAATAAAATAGCTCTCGATGGCTGTGGGGAGGAAACTCCACAGGGAGGAAGGGAAAAGTGATGGAAAGTCTAAAAATACCCGGGGCTCCAGAGCCCTCAGCAACCAGCAAGCCCGCGGACAACGGAAGCCAGACGGAACACAACAGATCACGGAGGGGCTGCTGGAGAGGCCAGGGGCCCAGAATAGCTGAGGAAGGAAAGATAAATAGGGAAGTTCTTTAAATGTGTGGCTGACCGCAGTCAGACCATGGGAGCTGGAAAAGAATGGAGCTATTGAGGGAGATGGGAGCCAAGGGGCAGGCTGGGGCTGGGGCAGGAAGGGTGGGGTTGGAGGGGGAGGGCTGTCTCCCACCTCCTCCCAGCTGGAGTCCTGTGGCAGGTGTCTGGCTGACCTGAGTCTCAGGACCTGAGTCTCAGATTCCTGTCCAGAACATGCCGGCCTCTCCTCTGGCATAAGAATCCTAACGGAGTGGATGGGAAAGTGCCTCAGAAGAAACACTGTCGGGACCCAAGCCAGTGAAAATCCTTTCTCAGCCATCGGCACCTCTTCAAACTGCTCTGGTTTGGGGTTCTGTTGGGCGGGGGGTGGTGATGTTTATTTATTATGTTAAAAATCTTTTTTTATGATGGTGTGGTGTAACAAGCCCGTAGAATGGGGACTGGCACGCTACAGTCTGTGGGCCAAATCCTGCCCACCATCTGTTTTGGTAAGGAATTCATTTACATATTATCTCTGTTCCTGGCATGTTCCCACTACAAGGGCAAGGCTGAATACTTGTGACGGAGACGTCTGGCCTATAAAGTCTAAAATACTTACCATCTGGCCCTCTACAGAAAAATCTTGCTAACCTCTGGTGTAGAAAAGTGTACACATCATAAGTGTACAGCTTGTTCAGTTTCCACAAACTGCATACACCCATGTAACCTGCACCCAGCTCAAGAAACAGAACCCAGAAGCCCCCTCTCCAGGAGAGCCGCTCTTCTAACTTCTACCAGCAATAATTAGTTTTAGTGCTTTCGCCCTTTCTCTAAGCAGAATCTTCGAGGATGAACTCTGCGCCTGGCCTCTTTTGCTCACCATTGTTTGTGTCATCCATGTTGCTGTGTGTAGCTATAAATTGTTCATTCTCACTAACACACAGTAGTCCTTTCTGTTACTAGACTTACTTATCCATTCAATGAGCACTGGGCATTCAGGGATTTCTAGTTTGGAACTGTTGGAACAGTGTGCTAAGAACATTCTACTTTGCATCTTGCAGCAGATATGCACACATTTCTGTTGGTGACACATTGACAGGTGGAACTGTGACTTTTAAAGCTTTGTATTATTGGGTGGGATGATTCCATCCTAGCCTACACCTCACTGGCTGCTCGCTTACCAGGTGCTTGGGGTCTAGAACTGGAGGGAAGGTAAGCAGGGCCAGTGAGCAGCAGTGCTGTCGCAGATGTTAAGGGCCTGGGCCACACCAGGTGCTGGAATATGGCACCCCAGGGAAAGTCACCAATAAGCAATTAGTGCCCCTGGCTGTGGGGGCTCAATAGAAAACGCTCCAAAGCAGCATGTCCCAAAAGTCAGCGACGGAGCCCCAGAGTCATGAGTCAGAGTCAAAATAACATAAGGAACTGCATACCCCGCGCTTCCAGGGGAGATGCACCGCCGCACCTGTCAATGAAGGGCTGGAAACACCCACAAGAAAGAAACCTGCTCACCTTAGACAAACTCAAGGTCTCCCCAAGCTACTTGGCCGGGGAAATCGTCATGGACAGAACACCCACTAACCTTCCCAGAAGGAGTTTGCTACGGAGCACACTTTGGGAACGGCTGCTCTGAGGCTCCATGTTGCAGTTTTGTAAGGATGGTCTGGCCCCAAAGCTTGAACCCCAGAACTGTGTCTCTCAGAGGCCACTGGAGCAGTTCTGGGGGAGGGATCGAGCATCTCCTCTGCCTCCCACCCCAAGTCCTTGCCCCTCAGCGCCCACAAGGAGGAAAAGGTACTCACTGCTTTGGGAGGCTCCCTCCCCTGAGGTGGCTTCAGTGTCTGCAAAGAAAGAGAGAGAGGGACGGGGGTGAGCCTACCAGCCCAGTGACAGGGCCAGTGCCAAGTGCAAAAGAACATGGAAGCCACAGGGGAAGAGCTCACAGTCCTGCCCTGGGCCCCTGATGTCAGCCTCTCCTCCCTGCCTGCCAGGCTCTGGCAGGAACAGACACCATCCCTCCTGTCCCCAGTTCCCACACTTGTCATAAGGAATATACACACTGACCCCAGCATGTGCCCTGTGGGGGCCATTGACGCTAAGCAGTGATGAGGTGTCCTGGGAGGCCTGAGGCCTGAGGGAAGCACGTATGTCCTTTGGAGTCCCCCTCTCCCACCCTGCAATCCCGCATCAGGAGGCCTCCCTTCTGCCTAGCACCCTGTCCTACTGATGAAAGCGGGAGGAGAATGGGAAAGGCTGGAGTTCTCAGGGCCTCTGGGGTCACCCACAAGGGGCCCAAGTGGGAAACAGACAGGCAGTGGGAGGTGTGGCTCTGCCCCAGCGACACTCCTCTCACCTCGGTGTGCCCGCACGTGGGTCTGGAAGCAGTTGTAATATTTGTACTTCTTGCCACAGATTCCGCATTCGTAAGACCCTGGAAAACAGAAGGAAAAACTTGTCACCCAACCTCTGTGACTGCAAGGTCCCAGGACCCACAGGCGATGCCTCCAAGCGTGGCTGACTCTGAGTCCCGGGGTGGAGATGGTCCCTGGCAAGGAGGCAGCACCGAGCTACAAGTCAGGAGGCCTGCGTCTAGATCCAGGTTTGCCTCCCATTCTCTGAGTGACCTTGGGCAAGGCACTCCCACCATCTCTGGGCCTCAGTTTCCAAATTAAGATGGAGAAGGTAACTTCTTCAGCTAACTCTCAGCCCTATACCTTGAGGGGAGAAAGATGATGAATGTAGAAGTGCTCTGAAAGGAATAAATTGCATCCACATGAGGAAATCATTACTTAAATGTATTATAATAATTTCCAGCGACCCCTTTTCCTTGCTGGGATGGGACAGAGATTAAGACAGAGTGAATCGGACACACCTGGGTCCCTGTCCCTGTGCTGTCACTTACCAGCAGCATGACCTTGGTAATTTCTTTCTTTCTTTTTTTTTTTTTTTTTGGAGACAGAGTCTTACTCTGTCTCCCAGGCTGGAGTGCAGTGGCACAATCTTGACTCACTGCAACCTCCACCTCCTGGGTTCAAGCAATTCTCCTGCCTCAGCCTCCTGAGTAGCTGGGATTACAGACACCTGCTACCACGCCCAGCTAATTTTTGTATTTTTAATAGAGACAGGGTTTCACCATGTTGGCCAGGCTGGTCTCAAACTCCTGACCTCAGGTAATCCACCCACCTCAGCCTCCCAAAGTGCTGGGATTACAGGCATGAGCCACCGCACCTGGCATGACCTTGGTAATTCCCTTAGATGCACTAAGCCTCAGTCTGCTGATCTGCAGAATGGGACCACATGCACCTACTTCGCAGGGGTGGCCCAACACTCCCTGTAGGAAGTGCCCAGCCCTACTACAGACATGCTCAGCAAGGAAAGGACCCCCCGCACCTGCTGAAGAATTGTCTCGTTCTCTCAGACACACAGAGACCAATGTGGTGTGAATGCCTGCCTCTAGCCCCTTGCCAGGCCCTTCTCCCAAGAGCAGGGAGAATGAACTGGCCAAGCTCCTAGTGGGCACTGCAGACAGGTTAAAGGAAGAACCTACCCATGCAGAGGCCAGAGCAAGGGCCCATGGCAGGAGGCCAAGAAGAGCCCCTCAGATCCAGCCTGGCAGGGGCTCCAGGGGCAGAGTCCCTGCCTGCTCCCGATCAAAACCTGATGCCACCCGGGCCCAGGCCTTGCTCTTCCTAACCGAACAGCCAGGGAGCGTGGACAAACGCAGAAGCCCCAGCCCACTCCAGGCTTCACAGTCTAGAGTGGCTAGGGTGGGGACCTGCCTATTCTAAGGTCCCCAGGGAATTCTGGTACCCAGCATCTGGGGATGGGAGAGGCAGACCTGGGCTAAGAGTCTTCACTCTGCCATTTACTGGCTGTGCCTCAATTTCCTTGTGGGAAAAACATGGATGATGCAAGAGTGTTGGTGTGAAGACGGAGTTTGCATGAAGACTGTTCCCAGCACAAGACCAGACCCTCTGTGAAGGTGGAGATCATTAACTCCTACTCGCTTGGTCTTGTCTGGAAGCAGTGGCCCATTTGCTGGGTGTAGATCTGAGGCAGGAGGTGAAGTTAGAAGAGCACCGACGTGGAGTCTGAAGCCTAGTTCAGCTCTGCTATCCCTTAGCTCAGGGGTCTCCAATGTTTTGGCTTCCCTGGGTCACACTGGAAGAAGAACTGTCTTGGGCCACACATAAAATACGCTAACACTAATGATGGCTGATGAGCTAAAAAAAAAAACACAAAAAAACTCACAATGTTTTAAGAAAATTTACGATTTTGTGTTGGGCCGCATTCAAAACCATCCTGGGCCACATGCGGTCTCGCGCCGTGGGTTGAACAAGCTTGCCTTATCCGTTTCATCTCAGACACACGCTTTTACCTGTCTGAGCCTCCGTTTCCCCACCGGCAAAATCGGCCTCTGATTCCTACATTTCATGACTGAGGTCTGTATGTGATAACCAGGTTCATCCTGTGAGTCGGCTGGCACACCACAGGTGCTGAGGAACAGGAGCCGGGGCCACTGGTACTACTGTGGGTCACTCCAGGGACCGCTGTCATCCTAACACCAGCGTGGGATTTAGTAGCCTGTTATTTAGTGGTCTGTATGTAGATTACCCTTGTCACACAGGGAAAAATACAATCACGTGGAGGGCAAAGATCAGATTGCATATTTCTTTGTATTTAGCCCTGTGATTGGCACATAGCGAGGGCTCCATAAGTCCATGGTGTCTTGCTGTTGTACTCATCTGTCACTGAGTAATAATGCCTCCAACTCTCTTCCTGCTGCCTCCACCCACTCTTCAGCAGTTTCTGCCAATTCCCCTTCAACCAGTGAAGGATTTACAGAGTGCCTGCAATGTACCGGCGCTGAGGCCCCAGCAATGAGCAAGATGCGTTCCCGTCCTCTGTGTAACGGGAAGCTGATGGGCCAGCTGGCACGGGGACAATGCAGGGTGATGGCGCTAGGGCAGCAAGTGTGGGGCCTGGGGGCACAGAGGTAGGACCCTGGCCCAGCCACAGTGGGGGGCCCAAGTCGGTGGAGTGGATATTGTTTTACAGCCAAGCCAAGTCCCAACTGGCAGGCTGTGTGGGGTTCACCCTAAGCTGTGGGAGAGTGGAGGGCACGTGCAGCCTTGCCCGCAGGTATCACCACACAGAGGGAATCATGGAGGGCATGACGGCTCTTCAGCCTCTCCTCAGCTGGCTCCTGACCCCCGATGCAGTGAGGCAGCTGTCTGGCACATGGAGTCTCTGGATTGAACACCACGTGCTAGCAGGAGGGACCCTGAGCCTACCCCTCCTGCAGCCTAAAACCCAGGGCCCTGCCTACACCTCACTCAGCCTAA
>PVKP010016373.1:0-48234 GCA_004027715.1 Plecturocebus donacophilus
ACCCCAGGCATGGCCACGTCCCCTCAGTCCACCATGGAGGTCCCACCAAGGGACAGAGCCCTAATCTCACCTTCCTAGACACCTTCCTCCCTTCAATAATTCTCACCTCCTCCGTGATCCCCCCAAAAAGTTAACTCTTCTCAAACTACTGTCTCAGCTGTCACATAATGTCACGCACACGGTCTGTTTTTTCTACTAGATTTCTTTCATTTTATTTTGAGACAGGGTCTTGCTGTGTCGCCCAAGCTGGAGTGTAATGGTGCCATCACAGCTCACTACGGCCTCAAACTCACGGCCTCCAGTGATCCCCCAGCATTAGCCTCTCACGTAGCGGGGGCTCCAGGCACGTGCCACCATGCCCAGCAAATCTTTTAATTTTTTGTAGAGAGTGGGTCTCACTATGTTGGCCAGTCTGGTCTCAAACTCGTGGCCTCAAGTGATCCTCCAGCATCAGCCTCCCACTTCGGATTACAGGTATGAGCCGCCACGCCCAGCCTCTACTAGATGTTTAACCATGAAAGACCGAGGCTTAAAACCGATTTTTCCACCCACTCCCTCTGTTCAGTTCTCACGTGCTTTGTGTGTAGCGCCCCATGTACAGGAGAGCCCTGATAAATCACGGCCTGACGCCACCTCCAGATAATTGAGAGTGCTTGGAAAGTCCCAATGCTTTGTTTGCACGAGTTATGCCAAGAAAGTTCAAAAGTTTGGCTAGATTAGCACTAATATCTGAAGATGAATTTTACATGTTCCACATAAAAATGATTTTAAACTTTTATATCATTTTTTTCGATATTTACAGGGCACCTGCTAGGTGCAAGTTTCCGATACTACCACAAAGGCCTGTGTGTGGCCTCTGACATCCCCGGCCCACAACAGGAGGCGGCCTCGGCCTGGGGTCTTTCTCCTTAGTGGCCTCCAGGGACCACCCTGGTCTGGCTTTGGCCAGGCTGCTGTCTTCCCTCCACTTGACACTAAGCCTGTGCTGCTGGAGAAATCTTGCAAGCCAACCATGCTGTTCTTGGAATCTGTAGCTTTTCAGGAAACTGCCTGGCACCGCAAGAACACCTCATCAGCTCAAAGAAAACAGCATCCACTTACTGGCCAGATATTCTTGGGGCCCCCGCCATGGCCGGCTGGTGAAGAAGGGCTGCTCATCTGGGGCAGCAGCATGAACACAAAGCTTCTCCCCTTCCACACACACCACACGACCGAGGGTGCGACCCGGGGCCTGCACGGGGAAACGAGAGAGGGCCAGTGGAACCCAGGTCCGCCTGGACGCCCCGACCCAAATCTTGACTTCTGGGGAAAAGCCAGCAGAACGCCTCTCTCTGCTTCCTGGAGAGACCCTGCTCACTCACTTCTCAGTGCAGAGCGGGAAGATCTAGAACAAGGAATGGGAGCTTTCTGTTGTTATCAAATGGCTGTGCCCCGCCAGGTTCAACCACAACCTGCTCACCTGGGAGGGTAACCTCCCAGGCAGGGGCTGAGGGAGTGGGGACGCCTTTCTGTGCTGAGCTCTGCGATCCGGGGAGATGTCCGATGCCCTCAGCTCAGAAAGCCCAGAAACCTCTCTGACTAGCTGCGTTTCGCACAGATGTTCTGTTCACACACGGGGACCCTGCAGAAGGCAGCCGCTCAGCCACACCCCTTAACACTGAAAAGAGTTAAGACGAAACTCCTTCCTACTCTAGCGCTGACCATCTCCGTTCACAGTCTTCCCCAGGGCTGGGGCAGATTTTCCTCTTCCCCCAGGAAAAGTCTCGTGCAAAGGGTCCCGAAAGCAGTGAAAGGAAAGCAAGCCGAAGCTCTACACACTTGAGCAGAACAGGTGAAACAGAAACGTTTAAGAGACAGAGTCTCACTCTGTTGCCCAGGCTGCAGCGCAGTGGTTTTTCACCGGCGTGAACATAGCACTATGGCCCCAAACTCCTGGGCACAAGCAACACTTCTGCCTCAGCCTCCCGCAGAGCTGGGAGTTCAGGCATGGGCCATTGTGCCTAGCTTGAAAAATAGCTTAAAGATTATTTATTAATGTGATCTACAAAGGCTGAGGAGGTTTAGAAAAAGCTACTGGTTTTGAAATATTGGAAAATGAAAGCTTCACAATTTTAAAAGACACATGTCTGGAGTTAATGTTCTCCATCTCTACAATTTTGTCATTTCAAAAATGTTGTATAGGCCAGGCGTGGTGGCTCACACCTGTAATCACAGCACTTTGGGAGGCCAAGGCAGGTGGATCACCTGAGATCAGGAGTTCAAGACCAGCTTGGCCAACATGGCAAAACCCTGTCTGTACTGAAAATACGAATATTATCCAGGCGTGATGGCAGGCGCCTGTAATTCCAGCTACTCGGGAGGCTGAGGCAGGAGAATCACTTGAACCTGGGAGGCAGAGGTTGCAGTGAGCCAAGATTGTGCCACAGCACTCCAGCCTGGGTGACGGAGCAAGACTGTGTCTCAAAAAAAAAAAAAAAAAAAGGTCATATAAATGAGACAGCCTGTGACTTTTGAGATTGGCTTTTTCTAATTCAAATAACACCCTGGAGATCCGTCCAGGATGTTGCCTCTATCACAAGCTGATTCCTTTTTCTTGCTGAATAATATTCCACGGTTCAAGTGCATTACCATTTGTTTAGCAATTCACTCACACACAGAAGTGTGAGTGGGTTTTTTTTCCACATGGGGCTTTTACAAATAAAGCTGTCAGGAGCAATGTGTACAGGTTTTTTTGTACTAAGTTTTTATTTCTCTAAGATAAACACCCACGAGTGCAATGACTGGGTCATCTGTTAGGAGGATGCTTCGTTTTTTAATAAACTGACAGGGTGTTTTCCGGAGAGGCTGCAGCACTCTGCACTCCCACCAGCGACGCAGGAGAGACCCCGTTTCTCAGCAGCCTCGCCAGCCTCTGCTGGTGCCATTCTGGCAGATGTGAAGTGGTGTCTCCTTGTGGTTTTAATTTGCATTTCCCTAGTGGCTAAGGACGCTGAATATATTTTCATGTGCTTCTGGCCACATGTATTAATAAATCCTCTTCAGCCAAAGGTGGCTTTTCGTGTCTTTTGCCAATTTTTGTGTTTTTTTGAGACGGAGCCTCGCTCTGTCACCCAGCCTGGAGTGCAGTGGCGCAGTCTCGGCTCACTGCAATCTTCGTCTCCTGGGTTCAAGCGAGTCTCCTGCCTCAGCCTCCCGAGTACCTGGGACTACAGGTGCACGCCACCAGGCCCAGCTAATTTTTATATTTTTGATAGAGATGGGGTTTCACCATGTTGGCCAGGATGGTCTCGATCTCTTGACCTCGTGATCCACCCGCATCAGCTTCCCAAAGTGCTGGGATTACAGGCGCGAGCCACTGCGCCAGGCCCTTTTGCCCATTTTCTAGTTGGACTGACAGGGTTATTTTACTGATGTGTTTGAGAGTTCCTTATCTGTACATGTAGATACTTTGTAGTATCTACAAAGTAGTTTGCAAGTATTTTCTCCCTGCCTGGGGCTTGTCTTTTCAATCCTCCTACTCCCAGTGTTAGGGTCTTCTGCAGAGCGATGGTTTTTAACTTTGTTGACTCCTAATGGATTGACTTTCCCTTTCACAGACTCTGCTCTGGTATCACATCTAACACCTCTCTGCACCAAGCCCAAGGTTCCAAAGACTTTCTCCTATGTTTCCCAGAAAAGTCTTTGTTTTTAAGAGAGACTCTCACTCTGATGCCCAGGCTGGAGTGCAGCGGCATGATCTCGGCTCACTGCAACCTCTACCTCCAGGGCTCAAGCGATCTCCCGGCCTTAGCCTCCTGAGTTGCTAGGACTATAGGCACACATCACCATGTCTGGCTATTTTTATTATCATTATTATTATTATTATTATTTCTTTGTAGAGACAGGGGTCTCACTATGTTGCCAAGGCTGGTCTTAAACTCCTGGGCTCAAGACATTTATCCACCTTGACCTCCAAAGTGCTGGGATTATAGGCGTGAGCCACCCCGCCCAGCTAGAAAAGTCTTATAATTATACATCTTACATTTAAATCTGTTATCCAAGCTGAAATACATTTTGTATATGCTGAGAGGCTGAGCTAAGGTCCACCTTTCTGCCCACGGTGCCCCACGGCCTCGGCACTGCTGAGTGGCTCCTGCGCCTCGGTCCAAGCCGGGTGCCCACGCTCATGTGAGTCTATGCCTGGGCTCCCTGCTAGCCCGCCGACCTCTCCAGCAGCGCCACGCTCGGCGGAGGTCAGCCACTGCAGGCTTGACGACTGCAACTTCACAGCAAGTCTCAAAGCTGGGCAGAAGGGCTCCTCACACTTTACTCTTCTTTTGCAAAACTGTTCCAGCCATTCTATTCCAGTTCCTTTACCTTTCCATAGAAATTTTAGAACAGTCTTGTTTTACGCCATAAAAATTCTTGCTACGATCCACAATATGTAATTTTAGTCACATTTTATTAATCTAGTAAATCCAAAATATAATGTCAACATTTACTAATAAAAATATTTTTAAAAGATGTAGAAAAGTATTAAGAAACTTTTTTTATACTAAGCCTTAGCAATCCAGTGTGTATTTTACCCTTACCATGTATCTTAATTTGGACCAGACACATCTCAAGTGCTCGGAAGCCAGCCCTGGTCTCCAGGCTCAGGGAATGCTTGTGGAAGCAGGACAAGCATCTTTCCCACTGGGCACGTGCCCTCGTCACAGTATCAGAAGCACTAAGGAAAAACTCACTAAAGGGAAAAAGCAAATGTATTTTCAAAACTATGTGCCGCAAACTGTCCTGCAAGATGCTGTGGGGGGCTTCAGGGGCCTGTGGGCAGGGGGAGAGGGACTCTGGCTAAGTCAATCTGTGAAATCTTAGATTTCCACCCTGGAGTTATGACACACACTGGAGGAGAGGCCCCAAGAAGTCCCATAGCAACAATCTCTGTTTTTTTTTTTTTTTTTTTTTTTAGACAGAGTCTCACTTTGTCGCCCAGGCTGGAGTGCAGTGGCTCGATCTAGACTCACTGCAACCTACACCTCCCGGATTCAAGCGATTCTCCTGCCTCAGCCTCCAAAGTAGCTGGGACTACAGGCACACACCACCACGCCCAGCTAATTTTGGTATATTTAGTAGAGATGGGGTTTCACCATGTTGGCCAGGAGAGTCTCCATCTCTTGACTCGATCTCCAGGTCTGCCCACCTAGGCCTCCCAAAGTGCTGAGATTATAGTCGTGAGCCGCCTCACCCAGCTGAGATGTGTTCTGTCCAGCAGGTTCCCAAATTTATTTGGGCAAAAAGCACCTTTTGCACACAGTGATGAATGTGCTAAAAAAGGTTGGTCCACACTGCAACCTCCTGGGGTCAGCAGAGAGCCAGCGCCTGGTTTTGCTCCAAGAGGGCCAGATGCCAGGCCCAGGGTGAGTCCGCCTCTGCCGTTTACCGGATGAGAGACCTCAGTGAGTCACGGCCGCGCCATGGGCCTCAGTGTCCTCACCTTACGATAAGACGGGGGGCCTAGGACTCACCGAGGGCCTTTCAGCTGGCACAACTTCCGCATTTCAGCTCAGTTACCATCTCATAAAATAAGGATAAAACACAGACACGGATGGGTAGACAGAGGTTTTTAACCCAGCTTCCAAGGCTGTGATGAAATGGCATAATACAGCAACCACTCCTCACTGCCTGCTACCCAGCAGTTAAAATGCATGCATTCTGTAAGCCAGCCGTAACTCCCTTTCTTTCTAATCTCATTTCTCATTAAATACAATGCTTGCTTCCAGCCTCATCCAGGGGTCCCGCATGTCCCAGCAGTGTTTGGGGGACTGTCCTTGGCCGTGCATTCCTCCCACAGGGCCCCCCTCGCAGGCTGCCCCTGTCTGGGCTGACACCCTTCCTCCCCAACAGGAGGCAGAGCAGGATTCCAGTCACAGGCAACGGCACACCAGACCGAGGCCTGGCAGGACCTGTCAGGGCTCAGTGGCTCCGTGTCGGGCACCTCACTGCTCAGGGATGTGTCCAAGAGCCGCTCACTGACCCTCTGGTTCCCAATCTGGGACCTGTAGGCCCACAGTGGGTCTCCAAAGTAGACATGAGGAGCCCAGTGTCCCTCTCCACATGTCCTGAAACATGACAGACATGAAAAGGGGTCCTCTGCTGTTACCACTGATGGCCAACCAGCAGCCTCCTCCCCTGGGACGGCTGCCACTCCTCCAGACCATATCACCTTGCCAGCACACAGGCTCAAGACACGGGAACACAAGGGGTGCTCCGACAGACTCTGCTGAGTGCAGTCTCTCCTGCAGCCAGCTGGCCTCCACCTGCACAGCAGCGCACACCTGTGTACCAGGAGCCTCTTAGACCAGCCCGGCCCATCGGCAAGGAAGGCCCCAGGACACAATGGATCATCGGGCCCTTTTATCTCCAAGTCTTTTTGTCTTCTCTAAAATAATGTTTATTCTATACAAAGCAAACAGCTATTACATAACTATAAATAGTTCAAGGTTTTCTTAGACTATTTCTTTTATGATTTATCTTCTTTTCTCACTTTCTGAACCTCTTGGTTTCATCAAAATGCTACCTATGCTGGGTGTGGTGGCTCTCACCTGTAATCCCAGCACTTTGTGAGGCCAAGGCAGGCGGATCCCCTGAGGTCGGGAGTTCGAGATCATCCTGACTAACAGGGTGAAACCCCGTCTCTACTAAAAGTACAAAAATTAGCCAGGCACAGTGGCAGGCGCCTGTAATCCCAGCTACTCGGGAGGCTGAGGCAGGAGAATCGCATGAGCCAGGGAGGCAGAGGTCACAGTGAGCGGAGATCATGCCATTGCACCCCAGCCTGGGTGACAGAGAGACTCCGTCTCAAAAAAAAAAGTTATCTATATAAATGCCTTTAAAAAAACAAAAAGTGCCCCTTCTCCACTCCCCCATTTTCTAACCCATTCTCCAGGGAGGCCATTCGAGCCTCTTTCTGCTATATCTGCTTCTACACCTCAAAATAACACGCTTCTCTGAGATGCCCCATTTCTCAAAGTTGGATCTTGCATTTTTACTTCTTCTTATGGCAGATGAAGGGTTGGCTTTCTTAGAATCTCTTCCTCTCCCCTCATTTCCTAATATGATTATAGTTAAATCAATGTATGTGACTCTGAAAATATTATTGGCTGCCTTAACAAGTTCATTATTAATACACCTTTTCTTCAAAAGAAATAACAAAATTAATAATGAACTTAAAAAAGCTCATCATCAATAACTTTAAAGTTAACTGATTTGTTATATTTACTTAGGCTTTATTTTTTGTACTTTTAATTTTTTCGACATGTAGTAGACTGTACCTATTTATGGGGTATAAATTGATGCTTCTAATGGATAGTGAGCAGACCGGGAACAAGCACGTCCATCATCGCAAACAGGTATCATCTCTTTGTGTCAGAAACATTCAATATGCTGTGCATACATTTTGCTTCCTACTGTTGTGTGGGGCAGAGGTCGGGGGGCGGGAGGGCCAAGGAGAGCGCAAAATGCACACTGCTGGGCACGCTGAACCACTGGATTTGGCTGGAAGCACCGTATTTAGTGAGAAGATTAGAAAGAAAGGGCATTACAGCCGGTTTCTAGAACCGTTAGGCGGCTTCATGCGCATGAGGCTTTTTTTTCGAGATGGAGTTTTGCTCTCATCACCCAGGCTGGAGTGAAATAGTGCAATCAGGTTCAAGCAATTCTCTGCCTCGCCTCCCGAGCAGCTGGTACTACAGGCACCTGCCACCACGCCTGGCTAATTTTTGTAAATTTAGTAGAGACGGGGTTTCACCATCGTGGCCAGGCTGGTCTTGAACTCTGACCTTGTGATCCACCCGCCTCAGCCTCCCAAAGTGCTGGGATGACAGGCGTGAGCCACCGCGCCCAGCCCACGTGACTTTCGTCTTTGCTGTCTGCGTGCAGTTTCACGTACTGTATGTGCACAGGCCCTGTTACTGGTGGTGGTAGGAGGGGAAGGCACCCACGGCCACATCTTCCCCACCCTGTGATGGCTTCTCCTTTCGGTTTTTCATCGGCTCAGACCAACGAGCTGGCCCATGGGTTCCGCTGTGCTTCCTAGCACTCCCCTCCTTGTCCCATGCCCTCAAGGTCTACACAAGCTGCATCCTGGGCCGCCCCTTCCCCATCAACCTTGGGCCCCGGTTCCCTCTCCTGCACGTGGAGCTGTTTCCTGAGCCTCACTGCTTCCATTTCCTTGGTTTACTCACTGCCTCTGGAAAGAGCATTTTCCTGTCATTTCTGTAGGAGGGTACATGGGGGTGTACCTTGTGGGAGGATGTATCATGTCTGTGAATATTCTTATTCTACCCCCACACCTCAGTTGGGCTGCCTGGGTACACAGTCACTGGTCACTGTCACTCAAAACGCCCAATGTCCAAGGAAGGACTCCATGGTCCATCAGCTTCCAGCGTCGTGGCTGATGCACCTATATCTTTCCTTCCAGCAAATCCCTTCTGTGCAGCTCTCTACCTCCAGAATCTTTCGGAAGTTTTTCTCTAGCAACTGCGACCTGAAATTCTGTGACCTGCTTTGATGCTGTGCACTGACCGGGCCTTCATCCGGCAGCATGTCCTCAGCCCCAGCATCTTCTGTACTGTTCGTGATTTCTTCCCTGTTCTCACCTTCTGAACTCTTAGTTTCATCAACGATGATATCTGTATTTCTCATCTTCACATCTGGCTCTTTAAGAGGGAGAGAAAGGTGTGCACTCTACCATCTTGAAATGGAATCAGTGCTGGACGAGGTGGCTTACACCTCTAATCCCAGCAGTTTGGGAGACCGAGGTGGGAGGATCACTGAAGCCCAGGAATTTGAGACCAGCTTGAGTAACATGGAGAAACCCCATCTCTACAAAAAACACAAAAATTAGCCAGGCATAGTGGCACACACCCGTAGTCCCAGCTACGCAGGAGGCCGAAGTGGGGAGACTGCTTGAATTCAGGAGGTAGAAGTCGCAGTGAGCTGAGATAGAGATCACACCACTACCCTCCAGCCTAGGTGATGAAGCAAGACTGTCTCAGAAAAAGAAAGCAAACTGAAGCAGTATAGACCCCACCGCACTGATGGGTGCCCTAACTGGCTGTCCTGTGTCTGCTTAACAATAAAAGAGTGGGAGGACTGATTCCTACTTAATGATAAGGCTTGTGTGACCCTAGAGGGCTTGGATGGTGGAGAGGCTGTGAGTGCTGGCTTAGCATGTTTTAAAAAGCAGGTTCTCACACATTCTCAGCATGAGGTCAGGGAGAGCATTGCAGAGGGAATGAGAGGAGGCAGAGAGCAAAGCTTGGAGAAGTCAGCCGTGCTGGGGACAGGGACCCAGGGAGACAAGGAATCCAGATCACAGGACCACCTGCCAGTCAGAGCAGAGGCGGCTGCTCAGAACAAGGACCCTGTTAACCTCCGGCCTAACGAGGCGCTACAACAGCATTTATGGTTTTGGTCACAATAAAAGGCAAACTTACTATAACTAACTACCATATACATATATATACATTTGTGTATATGGGTGTGTATATATGTAGAAACTTACATAAGGCCAGAGGCCCAGAGGGTTCTGAGACACCTGAAATACCCCTTCTCAAAAGTAGACTCTTGGTCCAGTGAGTGGGAAGTTAAAGTCCAACCACATTTACGTCCTGCAGGCCCAACCCCCATCAGGAATGAAGGACCCCAGACTCCACTGAGCTTGCCTGGAGCTGCATCATTCAGTCAGGGTTTACTGATGATGCTTGTAATAGGTCAACACTCAGAGCTGTCCAGTGGAGACCCAGACCACGGCGAACAAGGGGATCAGTCAACGGGAGCCAGGAACAGACGGTGCATCTCAGGCAAAGAAAAGCATCATCTCTCAGAAAGCCAGGTTCCAGCCGTCTGTGCTCACTCCAGGCCAGGGTGCAGATCTCAGCTTCTCCTGCTCTGAGTAAGATTCATGTAGGATGAGTGGCTTCAGCGGGACCCCGCCCAGTCCAAGCTCCTCCGCACCCTAAGTCATCCTTACTGCCTCCTCTGGAAACCCCTTCTGCCCTGGAGGGTCCCTCTCCTGCATGCTCCCGCCCAAGCCCCTTTGCTGTCTGCACCTCCCCTCCACAGCTTTCACAGGGGATACCCCAAGCTGGCTACCTAGACCTCCTTCCCTCTGAATATAGCACTTCCCCCAACCCCCAACTCCCAAGCCAGCCTCCTGGAGGTGCCTCGCCCTCCCCAGGCCCCAGAGGCAGCTCCACCCAGCGCCTGGAACCAGGAGCGGCGCCTGGAAGCAGGAGCGGCCAGGTTCTTTGACTTTTGCCAGTATCCCCACCAAAATGTTTCCTAAAATGCTACTCCCTGCATTTTGGCTGACAGCATAAACTGTTCATCCTGTTGTAAACAGCTGCAAGGGACAACATTTCCAGCATACTGTAAATATTGACTTAAAATAAAACCACGATGTCACTCTCGTAAACATATCTATCAGAATCTAGGCATGACAATGTGACAGCCACGGCCATCTATTTACGATGGACATGAGCGGGCTTTGCTTTAAGGGCCAGAAAGTGTACCCTTCTTCGTCCAGGAATTCCTATTTCTGTTACTACAAAATGCAAACCCGGCCTCATATATTCGTGCTTGAAATTAGTCTATCGATTTCCCCACTGTAACTTTTTGCAACACAAACATGCATATAAATTGAATTTGTCTTGATTTTCTACAACCACGGGGTTGTGCTAACTTCTCCTGGATTGACTGTCATTGCAGTACAGTCATGTGTGCTTGATGGTGGTGATATATTCTAAGAAATGCATTGCTATGGGATTCTATACTTGTACATACATGATAGAGCGTGCATATACAACCCTCAATGGTATAGCCTACTACACACCTGGGCTACAAACCTGTACAGCACTTGACTATACACAATACTGTAGGCACCTGTAACATTACAGTATTGTTTATGTAAACATATCTCAACATGGAAAAGGCACAGTAAAAATATGGTACTGTGATCTTAGGGACCAGCATCATATAAGTGGTCCACCTCGAACAAAATCTCCTTATGTGGTGAGACTATAACTGAAACACCACCAATCAAAACAGGAACAGTCTGCACTTTGACAAACATCATCTAATATAAAAGCTGTGTTTCACAGAAGAGAAAGAGCTCCCCCCGCAATCAGTTCACATATCATGGACAAATGCTCACCTCTGTCCCTATTCCTCTTTCTAGAAATGTGAGCGCAGAGAAGCCGGTTCCAGAAATAAGGAGATGGGAGCAGAAGAGGCTTGGTCACAGCAGAGTCCCCCAGTGCCACATTCTCTTGAGTTCCGAGCCCGAATTCATCAAAGATCAACTTGCCATCAACGATCACCATGAATGCCGCTGGCGGAGGCTCCCGCAGCACTGCAGGCCTGTGGCCCACAGGAAGCCACTCCCCAACACCCTCACATCTGCTGGGACCCCGCGGTTCCCATACCCCTGGGCCCATGACTACAAGAGGGACCTTTCCTTAGGAGGAGCCTTTTGAGGAGTGGACGTGGGCCCAGGGCAGGGGCTTCTCCCACTCTGAGGGGCAATTTGAAGACGTCTGATCTACAGGGCCCCTGAGTCCCTCAGGTCACCCCCACACTCAGGACATAGCCATCACCTGCACTTCAGTAAACAGCAACTCCAGTCAGCCACTATGCATTTCCCAACCAAACCAACAACAGGCCTGCCTGGCTCTGGAGCTGGCTCTGCTGCCCGTCTCCCCTTCTGCCTCCAAGCTATGCGGAGTAGAATCAGGCAGCCTGGCTTCCTGTGATGCCAGCCCCATCCCACCACTGCTCAAAGCCCCTCAGCTCCATCCCACCACTGCTCAAAGCCCCTCAGCTCCATCCCACCACTGCTCAAAGCCCCTCAGCTCCATCCCACCACTGCTCAAAGCCCCTCAGCTCCATCCCACCACTGCTCAAAGCCCCTCAGTGGCATCCACAAAGCACTCAGAATAAAATCTCTGCTGTGTGCCTAGCCCCTGTTGCCCGCCTGCACGGCCATCCTGGGCTCATCCCACCCCAGGGCCTTTGCACTTGCCACCACCTAGCCCAGTTCCACCAGAGGCTCCCTCACAGCACTGGTCTGCACTGCGGCCCCTCCTCACACAGCCCCTTCTAGTCCCACCCCCAAGTGCCCCATCCCTGGTCTGCCACCTGCCTGCCTTCCCTCCTTTCTTCATGCTCTTCCCACTGCCTTAACTGAGAGTGTATGATTTTCTGTCTACACCACCTCCCGCCTGCCCCCCTCCCCCCACCACCAGAACATCAGGTCCACCAGGTGTAAGGTGTAGCCCTCTCTCCCGTCCACTACAGCTTGGGACATGTAACAGGTGTTCAATAAACACTGGTGGAAAGAATGAAAGAATGGCCGAATGAATGAATATCTACACGCACCAGCACTGTGAGGTGAGGCGAGCTGAGCAGGGCCATTCACACTTTGCAAATGAGGAATGGAGTCTGAGAAAGCATTTGGGTCTCTGCTCGCCATCCCCATCTCTGAGCACACGGGTGGAAGACACAGTCGCCTTAAATCTTCCCTCACTGCAAAATGGCAGGACTGTCCTTTCCTGGCCCTCTGCACAGATAATAACACCAAAAATGGTATGAGAGCCGCATCCTAAGTGAACAGAGTTCTTTGTCAAATATGATTATTCTAAGACAAGCTAGCAGCCTTCCAACTACAGTTGATTATTACATTTACTTATTTGTCTTCTGGAGAAATAACCATCTCGCCTGCTTCCAAAATGGGATGTTCTAGTTTATTCTTTGGTGGCTTACTTTGCTGCAAAAAGTTTGAATCACAGACATAAGAAGAAAAACAAACTATTTAAAAAATTATTTTTTTCTTTTGAAAATCTAAATTATAGAGCTAGCACTTCTTAATCTTTCACTGTGAGGCAGTGACGTCGGGAAATCTGGGGAAGGAGTGAAGAAGTGAAAACGCGGAACATGTGAAAATGTCCGAGCTTGAAACAAAATATGGTAGCGGTGTGTGCACCGGGGTGGGATCACCTCCCTTTTCAAAAGCGTCTACACCACTGCATTCTCCCAGAACTCTCAGTGCTACCTTTTAGAGTTCATCACAAAACCACTGGTGCCTTTACATGTCATCCTTAAAAACACTTTCAGGAACCAAGCTGGGTTCTCCAAGTTCACTCGAGTCTGGCTTAAGCCAATATGGTTTTGTAAAACAAGGTTGGCAGCTTTAAATACACACATAGGTCCACGTGTCTCTGATCACACACTTGTTTCTACCGTTTTAAACTCTCTTTGGGGACTTGGGGGTGAGGGGCAATTTCTGAGCATTTGTGGGGGAAAAACCCATCCACTACCTCACGGGCTTCAGGAAGGCAAATGGGTGATAACTCTAACCACCAGGTAGTGGTATTTACTTCCATGAGTTTTCATTTCTGTCTTCTCAAGGCCGACCCCTGCGTGAACACCTCCCCGCTCGCCGGAGGCCGCACGTGGCCCCAGTCCCCACCTGTCCGCGCGAGGCGGGCCTCACCTGAGCGGCGGGCGCGCCCAGTTCCCGCACGGCCACCCACCCCGGGCAGGCGCGCGTCACCCATCCATCCACCTCGCTACCTTCTCTCTGCCACCAAAAGGCTTACGAAAATAAGGCGCAGGGGGCCTGGGGACCCCATCACCCGGACTCAGCTTCTCTAAACGCGGGGGTGGGGTCCAGGGACCCTCCCGTGCGCCCCGCACGGGCTGTTCCCGAGGGCGGGGACAGCGACATCCCCGAGGCCCTCGGCGACGAAGCCGCCAGGGGACTGGGGCCGCGGGGCCACGGGCCGGGGGCGGCGGAGACCCCGCGCCGCGCCCACGGGCGAACGCGGCCCGGCAGCTCCGCGGCTCCACGCTGGGCCTGGCCGCGGGCGGGCGGGGGGCGCAAGGCGGGAGGCGGGGGTGCTGGGCCCAGCCAGGAGCGCCCGCGGCGGCGGGACCCGGCGGGCGGGCGGCGCGCAGGGCGATCCCGGAGCGGCTCCGGGAAATCCAGCCGGGTTTTGACTCCGATCGCCAACGGTGCCTGCAGCCGGCGAATGTAACAAAGAACAGTCGGCATGGCGGCTGGACCGGGGCGGCGCGCGGCGGCCGGGCGCGGGGGGCGGGGGGCGCCAGGTCCGGGGCGCGCCGGGGCTCGCGGGGGCGGCCGGCGTGGGCCGGGACGGGCGGGGCGCGCGCCGGGGCGGGGGGCAGGCGCGGGGCCCAGAGCTTTACCTGCCTTTGGAATGTGCAGAGCGGGATCGGATCCGGACTCCGGGTTGCGATCCGCTCCGGAAACTGCGCAGCACCGGAAGCCGGGGGGCGGTGGCGGGGCATGGCGGGACTTGTAGTTTGCGCCCGGGCGCGGAGGGCGCGCGCGAGACGGTAGCGCGGCTGGCGAGGCCTGCGGATGGGACTGCGGGACGCGGGCGGCGTGGACCGGGCAGCGGGCGCTCGCGGGGCGGGTCTGGCAGGAGGGGATTCCGCGCGCGGCCGCCGCCCACGCGCGCGGGCAGCTCCCCCTCCGTCTCTCCTCGGACGCGTTTCTTGCGGGGTTGGGCAGTGGTGGCGGTGGGTGGGGTCGAGTTTTTCTCTGGAGCAGGCCTGGGACTTGCCCCCACTCACGGCGGCCTCTGGATTTGGCCGGCGGGGTGGGCTTTGGGACACGAGCTCTGTGCCCGCGAGGGGCCGGGAGGGGAGTCCGGCCGGACGGGCTCGGCCACGGGGCGGGAGAGCATCGGGCCAGCCGTGGGCCTGGCTCTAGGTTCTTCCCTGGGGGCTTGTGTGGCCTCCCTTGACCCCCTCCGCCTAGTGTGTGTGCCATCACAAAACGTTGAGACGGAGAAGCGACAGACCTTTCACCTTAGACCTGGCCGCCCGCATTCGGAGAGGCAGACTGTCTTGTTCATTGCTGCCTGGCAAAAAACCTCCATTCAGAAAGACAAGCGATGAACCGAGGCAATGATTTTAAATTGGTACTACAAAAGGGCTCCTTTCCCTCTTGTATGTGAGACTCTTAGGAATCAGTAAATTTATAAATATGTATATAGAAACAGGAGCAAAGCATATGGATGGTCAGTTCGTAGGAAATTCGATGGTTTTTAAGCATATGAGGAGCTATTCAACTACGCCGTAGTAAGAGGAAAAACAAAATCACCGTGAGATCATTTTTATTAGATTAGCAAAGATTTTTTAAAAGTTTAATACAGCCTGGACAACATAGCCAGACCCTGTCTCTAAAAACCTTAGCTGGGCTCAGTGGCACGTGCCTATAGTCTT
This sequence comes from Plecturocebus donacophilus, assembly GCA_004027715.1. Taxonomy (NCBI): domain Eukaryota; kingdom Metazoa; phylum Chordata; class Mammalia; order Primates; family Pitheciidae; genus Plecturocebus; species Plecturocebus donacophilus. The sequence goes on from PVKP010016373.1 coordinate 15,292, forward strand.
AGCTACTCAGGAGGCTAGGGCAGGAGGGTCACTTGAGTCTCACAGTTTGAGGCTGCAGTGAGCTGTGACTGTGCCACTGCACTCCAGCCTGAGCAGCAAAGCCTGGGAGACCTTGTCTCAAAAAAGAGTTAAAATGTTGAAGAAACTAGAGAAACAAGCTCTCTCCTCCTTTGCTGGTAGGAGAATAAATTAGTATAGCTTCCATTCAATTTGTGGATATCCATAAAAATTCTAAATGCACATAGCCTCTGACCCACATGCAGGATCGATGCCAGAGACGGACTTGCTTGCATGAATGTTAGACGTCTAAGGTTAGTCATAACCACGTGCCATCCCATGGGAAGGGTTGCACCTGGCACATCTGCAGGGTGCAGCGCCGGGCAGCCGGAGACAGATTAAGCAAGTGTTGGTCTGTTACGGCTGGGTTCTCTGCCTGGCCCGGCATTCTGCAGTGGCTTCTGTGTTGCCCTATGCTAGGCCGTCGCATGGACCCCCAGACCTTTCTGGAGCCTCCCCAACGTCCACCGTCTCCCTGCTTGTCCCCACCTGGGACATCATGCCTCCCTCCAGCCTCCTGTCCCTCAAGCCTGCCCAAGGCCTTCCGCACTCCATCTTCAAACACTTCCCAGGCTTTCCACAACCTTCTCTGTATTCAGGTCTCCGCCCAGCCCCACTCCCACCAGCCCCACGACAGCTAATGGACACTCCCTCTGCACAGGCCACTGGTGACATCAGTCACAGCTCCAAAATGGCCAGGTGACTGGTTCTCTGGGCCTCAGCATGTGAAATCGTCCTCAGTATATGTGAATAAAAGGCTGTTTATAGAAAAAAGCACAGGTCCACGGCAAGTGCGAATAACTGAAAGTAAACAAAAGACTTCCACCCACCCTAAGCCTTTTCTCCTAATTCTACGTACAGCCCAGGGCTGGAATTCACTTACCCGATGATCATCACGTCTTCAAGAGGATTCTCAATGTGTCCGCTATAATCCTTCAATACAGTCTAGAAATAATACCTCTTAAGGCAGATTCATCTCCAAAATTTAATGTTAAAAAAAAAAAGTTTTCTTTTCTTGCTTGTCAAATTTTCATTATTAACAACTAATTCAGCCAGGCGCGGTGGCTCCTGCCTATAATCCCAGCACTTCGGGAGGCTGAGGTGGGCGGATCATCTGAGGTCAGGAGTTCGAGAGGAGCCTGGCCAACATGGTGAAACCCCATCTCTACTAAAAATACAAAAATTAGTCAGGCGTGGTGGTGGGCACCTGTAATCCCTGCTATTCAAGGATGCGGAAACAGGAGAATCGCTTGAACGTGAGAGGCGGAGCCTGCAGAGCGCCGAGATCACATCACTGCACTCCAGCCCCTGGGCACCCGAGCGAGACTCCGTCTCAAAAACAAAACAAAAAAAAGAAAAGAAAAAAACAAATGCAACATACAACTTTGAATAATGGGCAGAAAAAAAAAAATAACTCTAAAGGTTGTTATTGGGGAAAATGGGAAATTTGAACATGAACTATGACACTGGATACTGAACTACTGTGTGTATTATATCAATGTTAAATTTCCCAGGGGGGATCATTGTAGTGAAAGTATGACAGCCAGGGCCAATCATTGTTCTCAGAAAAGCGTTCTGAAGGATTTAGGGTGAAATGTGATATCTGCAAACACTACACATAGAGACCGAGAGAGAGCAGAGTGGCAAAATTGGTGAATCTATATGGGTTATTCTTTTGGAAAAAAATAATAAGTTGAAAATTTAAAAACCAACAGACAAGAGCTTCAATGGCTATCAGTGAATTTCCTTGCGAACACTTAATTCTTCCTTCGCAGATACTAGATGGGATTAAGATGTAATTAATCACTGAGGGCTACCCCCGCAGTCCTGTGGTTAGCCTGCCGGCCTTAGATCAGTACTTTTCCAATTAGCATGTCTCCTCGGCTCTGGTTTTCTTGCAATTTAAATACAGACCTACTCCTATGTAAACCATGATAGACCTTCTTAATCACTTCTCCAGCTACCTCCAGCTTTTAATTAAAAAAATTGGCTGATTTCCCTCATAAAGAGGGAAGTCTGATCATCGGCAAGTAAGTTAATTCCTACTAAGTATGAAACATTGACTCTCACTTTATGCTATTCTCACCCAAAACAGGCAGAATTAAAGTTCAAAAAAGACCATATATCCTTGAAGAGTAACCACTGACATTCACTGGCATGGGCCTTACAGTACAGTCAGTCACCAGCTTCCCATCCGCTCACATACCCACAAATTAGGGGATGGCATATCTGGACTATTTAGTAGACCTTTATTGTAGGCGTATGTAGATTTTCCACAGTGCTGTTATGTGACTTGAGCCTGGGCCCTTCCTCTGACCTCCTCAGTGATTTCTCCCGGTTCCAGGAAGGAGACCAGCCTTTTCCTCATGATAGTCTGATGCTTTTTAAACATTTGTTTAACTCAACAAATGAAATGTATCATGTGCCTGACTGCTACACCAGTTTTTTAATATATAAAATTATTAGAAATTTTTGGCTAGGCGTGGTGGTTCATGCCTGTAATCCCAGCACTTTGGGAGGCCAAGGCAGGTGGATCACTTGAGGTCAGGAGTTCGAGACCAGCCTGGCCAACGTGATGAAACCACATCTCTACTAAAAATACAAAAATTAGCCGAGTGCGATGGCAGGCGCCTGTAATCCCAGCTTCTTGGGAGGCTGAGGCAGGAGAATCATTTGAACTCAGGAGGCAGAGACTGCAGTGAGCCAAGATCGTGCCATTGCTCTCCAGCCTGGGTGACCGCGCCCAGTCTTTCTTTAAGCTGTGCTTGCTACCCAGCTAGGCTATAAATTAATAAATCCCCTGGACTTAGTCCAGTGCTCCACCTGGTCCAGCAATGATGATCACCAGCTGATAACCCTTCTGTGAAGGTGCCCAAGGTACCTGCACATCCAACTTTATCAATGACATTAATGTAGATATATAAATACATAGGCAACTAGTTCTGAATGCCTGTCATAGCAGTGTGTGACTCGTAGTTTCCACCATGGACAGTCACGGTGTGGAGCTGGGGAAGGTCAGTGGAGGAAAGCTGATGTTTCGAGGTCACGGTTGTGAAGGAGGGTCTGGCCTCAGCAGCTCTCTCTCCAGGGGGATCACTGTGCTGTGTCAGCTATCCCCGAGTCTAGCCCCCTTTGGTGAGTGAGCTGCATTTTTAAAATAAATTATTGACATAGACACGCATCACCCTGTCTTTGTAGGGTTGCTAAGGTCAAAACAGCACGTGGCCATCCCCTCCAGTGGCCTGCTCTGTCCCCAGCACCGGGTCCTGGGTGAGGGGCGTGAGGTAGACGGAAGCAAAGCTGCTGTCTGTGCTCACGTTAGGGTCATCAGCTGAGCTTCCTCTTTGCTCTGCTAGGTGGGCAGTGACTGCACGAAGCCCCGGGGGATACAGGAAAGGAGAGCAATGCCAGACGCAAAGCTGGAGAGCCGGAGGCCTGAGCCACGCTGCTGCGAGCACAGCACTTCCGCACTCAAGGAGGAGCTCCTCCGTCGAGAAGGCAGGGCTTGAGTTGGGTTAGACCATTTGAAGAGCGAGTGTGAACTGCTGGGCACGAGGACACATGCTCCAGAACGACTCAGGGTGGCTGAGCTGGCTTAATCTGGGCAGTGTAGAACACAGCGCTCACCTGGAGCTGATCGGCTTCGCAAAGTTGGTAAATCAGGAAAAGCTTGGCCTCCAGCCACTCAATCCAGCCTCCTCTGCGAGCATGAGCACAAAGTGGGTCCCACTGGCCACACGGAGGAAGCAACAGTTGTGTCACTGGGTCCTGAACCACTTCTAACAAGAGGCGCTGCCATCACCACCTTGCGGGGCCCTGTAAATGGAGCAGAAGCCCTGGAACCCAGCTGGGAATCATCAGGCTCCCTCCGAGGGTCGACACTGTGCCTAGTGGGTGGGTGGGACAGCCGGGAGGAAGGGTCGGGGGCGTGGGGGCAGGAGGCTGGGCCTGTCCAGGAGCTTTCGCCAGAACCCCGGTTCTCCATGTGCTCTGGTGTCTGGCACCGCAGGGAAAATGAAGGCTGACGGAGACCACGGGAACTGATGACCACAAAGGAGGCAAGATGCCTGCATGGGGTCCCGCAAGACACATCTGTGACCCCCAACTCCACTGCCTCCACCCTGGAACCCCTGTGAGCCCCATGCAAGTGCAAACACCGTTGCACCTGTGGCTGAGCCAGGTACAATCCCCCTCTGCATGCACGTGGGCCACCCACCAGGGTGTGGAATGGACAACGAAGTCCAGGATGGAGGAACGCTTCCCCCCACCCCAGGTGAAGAGAGCTCCTCAGAAGTTCCCTGTGCACTGCGTGGGGGCACGGCTGCCCTTCACAGGGACCACCTGACACACACCCTCGTGTGGGCTTCGTCCTCCCGTTCCACTCCCTTGGCTGGACCTCGACGATCCATTGGCACTTCCCAGGTGCGTCACCCTCAGGCCACTGCATAAAGGGCTCTGCCGCTGGGGGAGTCCAGGACAATAGTCCCTGATGTGTAGCATCCACAATTCACCCTGACCCTGGAAGTATTTCCAGGGTCACTGGAAATACTTTTTTTTTTTTTTCGAGACAGAGTCTCACTCTGTCTCCCAGGCTGGAGTGCAATGGCGAGATCTCGGCTCACTGCAACCTCCACCTCCCAGCTTCAAGCAATTCTCTTGCCTCAACCTCCCAAGTAGCTGGGATTACAGGCGAGTGCCACCACACCTGGCTAATTTTTACATTTTAAGTAGAAACGGGGTTTCACCATGTTGGCCTGGCTGGTTTCGAACTCCTGACCTCAGATGATCCGCCCACCTCGGCCTCCCAAAGTGCTGGGATTACAGGCGTGAGCCACTGTGCCCGGCCCACGGGAGAGACTTCTATACTACATGATTTTAGCTGCAGGCCTAGAAAGGGTATTAAATGGCTTAAAATCATGTAAGAAGCACATTAGGAAAGCCCTCTGCAAACAACAAAGCAAAGATGTCCACCTCTTCTTTTACTTTTAAATGTTCATTTATTTATTATTTTGAGATGGAGTCTCTTTGCCTAGGCTGGAGTGCAGTGGCGTGATCTCGGCTCACTGCAACCTCCACCTCCTGGGTTCAAGCAAATCTCCTGCCTTAGCCTCCCAAGTAGCTGGGACTACAAGCATGCGCCACCACACCTGGCTAATTTTTTGTATTTTTAGTAGACATAAAGTTTCATCATGTTAGCCTGGCTGGTCTTGAACTCCTGACCTCACGTGATCCCCTGCCTCAGCCTCCCAAAGTGCTGGGATTACAGGCGTGAGCCACCGTGCCCAGCCTGCCTCTTCTTTGATATTAATTGACTGTGATGGTTGGTCACTTGCAGTGACCTGATGAAGGGGACAGTAAGAGAAGACCCTGGGGCTTCCAGGACAGAACAGGACTCGGGAAAAACAACTCAGCGTGTAGTGTTCCATGTGCACATTTATTTATTTCAAAGATTGTTTGTGTTCCAGCCACATCTTCTCCAAAGGAACCCACCCAGCCTGTGCACAGGCGAGGTGCAGGGCTGTCTTCAGTGTTTAAAGTGCTACTGAGGAATACAATCATTGTCACGAAAGTTCATCACTGCACTCCAGCGTCAGGCCAAACCTTTCCGCGGACCTGGAAAACCTGCCATTTTCTTCTTTTTAAAATGCAGTTTTGATAACATTGGTAGAGTAAACAACAAACCAGAAGCCTAAATGATGAGTGGTGCGTTACTGCCCAGCTATAGCTGAGGGAACGGGGCAGTGGACTGTGTTTCGAATGCGAACGGTCATGGGCCCAGGGTAACCTGAGTTTGCCCTGCAGGATTCCGCAGGGGCCTTGCCCTGTGCGGGATGCTTTGGTCATCGTGTCTGGGGCAGTTTGGGGCAGTGGGGAGAGGGCCTGGCAGCAGGGTTTATTGACAGTCCTGAGGTCTGCTTCCATTTGACAGAGATAATGTCCTGATTTCCACCGTCCACCAATTTGTACTCGGAAGTTTCCAGATTGAGTCGTGAGACTATTACCCAGGAAACACCCACCTTTGGTGGCCAGCAATGTAAATTGATCTTTCCCTCTCTGCTCAAAGAAACTCTGCAACTCTCATCTATAGCTGTGGCCAGTAAAACCCAAGCAAAAATCTAAATGGGCACCAATTTGTCATCGAGTGGCAGCTGGTCGAGCAGCTGTCATAGGGGATCAGGGCTGGTTTTGAACTCAGACTTGAAACTTGGTTAAAATAAAGTGCTCTGTCCAAACTCTCACAGCAGGTTTTCAACTGGAACAAGGAGATGGCTACTTCTGTTATTGCTACAATAACACGTGTGTGCACACACACACCACACGCACACTTAAAGCTCCATTTCATTCCTCCACAAAGAACAGAGCAAACTGGGAAGGGTTGCCAGCTCATTAAAACCAACATGAGCACCCAGTTCCAGGGACACAGACACAATTAATCTTAGTGTTCACAAGGAATCGCTTTTAAAACCCCACTCAACAAAACTTTCATCCAGACAAACACCAAAAACAAAAGCCCGCAAGCCACAGAAGCTTGTAGAAGAGGTGAGGTGATGAAGGTGATTTACACATCAGCATTTTTAGTATTTGGTGGATCATCTAAATTGATCTTTAACCTTCACAACATTTACTTTATCATAAATACCCTACACCATGGAAAAACAAACCTGTATAAAATAGCTTGGGAAAGAAACATTCACAGTATCAATAGAGCCCGTTTTCTCACGGTGCTACCCTGAAGCTAGCCTACGTGTTTCCTTGGCCATTGCTTCAGAAACTCCCTGCTACGTTGGTGTTTTCTGTGACTTCAGAAAGGCCACTGGATGGAGACCACGTGAGCATGGAGACCACGTGAGCGTGTCTATGGGAAGCAGAGCCCCAGACCTAGGTATTCAACAGTAAGCAGTGCTCATGGGATTCATCTGGAAATGGGATGGTTAAAAACTTTTCTGGGGGGAGCAAGAAGGCTTAATCTAAAATTCTGGACCTGGCACGGTGGCTCATGCCTATAATCCCAGCACTTTTGGGGGCCGAGGAGGGTGGGTCATCTGAGGTCAGGAGTTCGAGACCAGCCTAACCAACTTGATGAAACTCCATTTCTAATAAATACAAATAAATGAGCCAGGTGTGGTGGCGCAGGCCTGTAATTCCAGCGACTTGGGAGGCTGAGGCCGGAGAACTGCTTAAACCTGGGAGGTTGCAGTGAGCCCCCACTGCACTCAAGCCTGGGCAACAGGGTGAAACCCCGTCTCCAAAAAAATCTTTTTTTAATTAAAAAAGCTTCTGATATCCTCGCACTTGAATAGCAGGCACCTGAATTCCAAAATCAAACAAAAAGAACAATTAAAAACTTCTCATCAGTGTCTGAAATTCTGACACATAATCACATAATATCCTCTTGAAATTCTTCTATGTCTCAGGCTCTTTTTACCATATGGCCAAGAGCAGTAAAACCTCAAGTAAAACATTCAAGTGAACATCTGTCCCAAAAGACTAGCAGTGGTGCCTGACCCTGGGACAGAAACTGGGCAGTATTCATATATTTTGCAACTCCAAATGCTTTTTTTTAAAAAAACAATGATTAAAATTGAAATCTAATTTTTAAAAACAAAGCAGGTTGTAAAAATCATTTTAAAGTCACTCGATAATTCCTGGAACACCTAAGAAGTGTGTAATGTGCATCTTAAAGTGAAATTCCTAATGTAGTGTTCTAATCTCTCCCCCTAAAAAAGAAGAAAAACATCCTGTAATTTTGGTCTTTATATAGGTTTCTACTCGCCAGCGGCTCTGTGACCTCTGAAATATTTAATGTTTAAGGATTAAAGAACGCCTGTGGAAGGGAGCTCGCCCATTTCCATCTCCAGGACAGAAGTCAAGTGTTCCTAACAGCCTTTTACATCTCTTTGGAGAAAAGTGAATCACATTAAACTGTCAAAAACACGTGACCCCACTGATGACTGCTCGCTCACCAGCACGTCTGCTGGAGGTGGCACCTTCAGAAGGAGCAGACCAAAGTGAAAACTGTGAATGGACTGAAGTAGAAAGGCAGCTGATGAGGAACGCGACTGGAATGATACCTGGGGACATTAAAACGGTGTGCCAGGTTCATCACGTTTTCCACCAAAACAAACCCAAACAAGGGCACCCCAAACTGTGTCCAAGAGTACTGCTGACAGCGGAATTCTGAGTGCTCATAGCAGGAATTTCCTGCAAGTTTGGCCCATTTAAACTTCCATTCCTAAGACTGACACCTGAGACACAAGATCATTTCCTCTACTGCCCTAAAAGGCCTTTGTTTTGGCTCCTGGCAGCATTTGGCAAAATCCACGTCTGTGTTTGGCTACCGTGTTCTACGAGCGGTCGCGTCTGCTCCCGACTTCCCGGAACAGGCCAGCTGTGCTCCTGTTTAGCAAGTATGACAGGTGGGAAAAGAACCTGGCTGTCACCTGCTCCAGTGGTGTCATTAGAGCTTTTAACACGACAGAGGAAAATGTAAAAACCACGTGAGAATATATATATCTTCCACTTGCAAGTAGGCTCAAAGTAAACTTGGAAAAGTGTCCGGCATACTCTGCATAGGATATAGTAAGAGTTCGAGTTCTATGGCTGATACCGAAGGCAGACGTCTTCCTACATTTGCAACTGCATCCTTATTCCTATCGTAACTTCTATTTATAAAAATCCTGCCTATGTTCCACTTCCCTGAACTCAGGGCCAGCTGCGTGTTTTATTCCAAGCCGCAGATGAGGAGAGGTGACCCACCCATTCCATTCACAGTGACAGCCCAGAAGGGCACCTCCTTTTTGTGACATGCTCCAGGCATGGGCCCAAAACAACACTTGTGAGTGTGCAGAATAGGTAAACGGAGTCCCTCAAACTTGCCCTCCGCAATCCATTAGAGTATAGTATTTCTCTTATCATGTTCATCTCCTTCTGATATTTAGCTCTGACTCTTAGCTTTGAGCACAGCCCAAGCTCTGGAGCCGTCAGGTCTCATTTGGCATCTGGTGGCAAGTTAGGCTTTTCGCCCTCTTTGGGGAAAGCCTCCTGGCTGGAGACTCAGATTTTGTTTTCCCTTTAAAAGACTTGATGGTTGGAAGAAACCCAGCTAGACAAGCAGGGCATCTGGACATCTGGCGGACACGCTCGCTGTGTCCTGGCGAGGGTAGTAACACGGGTGCAGGTCTTCTGGCTTGGCGGTGGTGACCTCAGCCCCTACGTGCAGGGCTCCACGGGGGCACCGTTCATGGCGTTCTTGTTCCTGTGCCTGGAGAGTAGCTTCTTGTTCAGGATCTTCGTGATGGTGACCCCTTTCCTCCGGGAACCCTCTGGCTGCTCCAGGAACACAAGGTCATTGTGTGACTGACTCATGCCCGGGTCCTTCTGTTGATGCCGCCGGCGGAAGAACAGCTTTGCACCTTTCCTCAGAATTCCTCCTGGAAGAGGGAAGCACAGGGGCTGGTCAAGTGGGCAGGGGATGAGAGGCTGAATAACTGGTCCAATGGGACAGGGGAAAAAGAAGGCTCGAATGCCTTTAATGACGGGCCGGTCTACTACTTCCATGTGTTGTCACTACCTGCAGGAGAAGAACTGGACTCTGGCTTGTAGAAAACTAGAGTTTTCAAGAGGAAATGGGAAGATTATAACCATAGAAGCAGTAAGCCTGGACTGTCGCTCGGTATCCATTTCCAAGGACGGTATTTATATTCCTAATTTTTCTTTTTTTTTTGAGACAGTCTTGCTGTCGCCAGGCTGGAGTGCATCGGCGCAATCTCGGCTCACTGCAACCTCCACCTCCCAGGTTCAAGCGATTCTCCTGCCTCAGCCTCCCGAGTAGCTGGGATTACAGGTGCCCGCCACCACGCCCAGGTTTTTTTTGTATTTTTAGTAGAGATGGGGTTTCACCATGTTGGTCAGGCTGGTCTCAAACTCCTGAACTCAGGTGATCCACCCACCTCAGCCTCCCAAAGTGCTGGGAGCTGGAATTACAGGCATGAGCCACCACGCTTGGCCTCTATCCCTGATGTTTTATCAGACCAAATGGAGGCAGACAGCTGTTGCTTCGGTTGGGACACCAAGGACACCTGGGTCCCCTCTGTGCCACCCACTTCCCTTCATTAGGAAGGCTGTAAGTGGGAAAGCAGTACCGTGCCCCAGAAAGGATGGTCACACTCATAAAACCCAACTAAGGACCCTGAGAACAATGGCATTCACTTTCTTAGCAGTGTTAAATAATATGTGCTCTTTTGGGAATAATATTTTATTAAAAAACCACTCCAGATCCTATCATATCTATTAGGCTCTGCCATCTGAAGTTGGTTACTTGGGTATTTTTGGCCTACGAAATCTCAATTTTGTGTGATCTGTTTATAGACAGATACAGATATCTATATCCAGTTACTTATCTGGATATAGGTATCTGTCAGGTAGTGGAATACAGAACAGAATAAAATTAGCAGCAGCAGCAACAATAATTTCAACAGCAATGATTCCTTAAAGGTCAAATGCAAGCTCATGTAGAGGGGGCAAGAGCCACTAATTTGCTTTTTCACAAATGAGCTGAACATCCTATTAACCAAGGCTGGCAAGGTCGCGGGAGTCAGCGTCTCAGGCCAGCCTGTGAAATTCATTACCGCTTGCATGGAGGTGGTAATGATTTTGAAAGAAGACAGGTCTGATCATCGTGAAGAGGAGCTTTATACCTAATGTGATAATGTGTTCCCTTTGTGATAGGCACATCCAATAAACATTTCAATAGCCTTGACATATGCAAACCACGACCCATGTTGAGGAGGTTAAAGGAGGGGATGAAGAATATCAATTCCCTCTTCTAAATGAAATGCACACCAGCAATTGTGGCACCTGCAGGCAGTCGGAGAAGACTGACCTAGACCTGCCGAGGACTCTGTACCATCAAAGCCTCCTATGGGGAAAGCAGCGCGTGCCCCGAGCCTGGCTTCGAGCATGAACTTCTGTGTCCTGTCTGCTCTGCCCAGGTTACAGGACAGAAACCGAGACGACGAAGAGCCACAATGGGCGGAATTCAATTTGACCAAGCGGCCATAATTTTTAAAAAACTTTACCCTCTTGATCCAATCACTTTTTATGACTTACTATTTGGGAACGTTTTACAGTAATCTAGAGTTGGGAGCCTGTGCACAGGGGTTTCAGGGGCTGCTGGAAAAGGAATGAAACAGGAGGGTAAGTGGGATAAACATATAAATGACGTCACTCTTGTCCGCAGGCGTAATGGCTACACCGGTGGGACATCAGTGTCAGTTCCTGGAGTGACTCACATCCCTGAAAAATGCAGCACATCATGAAAAACCACCCCGAAGCGGGGTGTGTTCCGACGGCTGAAGAATGACCACCAACTGAACATGACTTTGGAGTTTGGCCAGTGGGGCTGATGCAGTGGTGCCTAGGTGGCTAACTGCCTGGTATATCAGAGGCACCTGCTGGGGAAATGCCCTGGGCATGGTGATAGGGGCTCCTAGGCAGAGGAACCCCAGCTATCAGGGAGCTCTGAGCCAACTAGGTGACCTGAGTTTGGGGGATGAGGGGAGCCCTCAGTGGTATTTTTGATCTATAAGTACCTGCCTTGAAGCTCTGCTTTAGGTTGATCTTGGAGGCCCTGAAGGGCATATGGACATGGGCTCTCAGGTGGAACAGGGCAGAGGAAGGGGTGGATCCATCAGCTTCACCTGGACTGCTCCAACGTCACCCCCTTCACTTCCCAGGGGAAATGGAGGCCTAGGGGGAGGGAACACCAACCCATCCCCCAGGTCAATCGCAGGCCCAAGGACTCAGATCCTCTGGCAGTAAGAGGTTCTCTCCTGGTTTATCTCCAAAGTCCATTTCATAGGCGTCCCTGCACTGAATCTGTCCTGGGGTCTGGAACCAGGCCTGAGGTATGAGCAGGGACACTGTTATGGGCTCAACATTGATCCCCCACCCCCACCCAGATTCATATGTTCTAGTCCTAACCCCCAGTATTCACAGAATGTGACCTTATTTGGAGATGGGGTCTTTGGGAAGTCACGAAGTTAAATGAGATCACTGGAGTGGCCCTGATCCAATATGCCTGCTGTCCTATCAAAAGGGAAAATTCAGAAACAGAGGCAGACACACAGGGGAGGACACTGTGAAGAGTCACAGGAAGGATGCCACGTGAAGATGAAGGCAGAGTGCAGGGTGACGCTTCTACAAGCCAAGGAGTGCCAGAGGTTGCCAGCAGCCGTCAGGAGCTGGAAGAGAATCGGCTCCTGGTGTTGAAAACACCGTTTGTGGTACTGTGATACTACCCTGGTGAGGGTTGGGGGGTGGGGGGACGTGCAGTGGGCTCAAGGATCCAGGAACGCCCACCAGGTCTTCCTGTTCCGTCCTCAGAAACCAGGCAGCCACATGGAGGAGAGGACAGGGGAGCGGCATCCTCAGCCCCAAGCCCTTGAATCAGCCGGCCCCTATGGACTACAGGTGCACAGGCCCTTTCTGGAGGATCTGATATGATGGGGGCCCAGGGATACAGAGCATGAGCATTTTTCAAAAGATCCCAGTTCTTTCAAACGTGCAGCTGGTGTTACCCACTGCTAGCCTGGGTCCGGCCAAAATGCCACTGGTGCTTAGAGCCCCTGGAGGCCACAGCCAACAACTCAGGGCAGGCCAGGGCCGGGGACACAGGCCACGTGCCCGCTTTCCTGTGTGGCACTGTCCATGCTTCTTCACGCTTCACTCTGGGGGCCTGCAGACCCCAGGGCTGTGCCGGGAGAATCTGATGAAGCCCACCCGCAGGCCCCGCACCACGCCAGAGAAGCATGGTGTGCCCAGGTTAAGAGGGAAGTGGGGTGAGGAGATGGGCAGGGCACGACTGTGTCCAAAAGGCTTTGGGACAGGAATATGAGCCTGGCACAGTGGCTCATGCCTGGAATCCCAGCACTGCGGCAGGCTGAGGTTTGGAGAATCCCTTGAGCCCAGGAATTGGAGACAAGCTGGGCAACATAGTAAGACTCCATCTCTAATTTTAAAAAATAGAAAAAAAATTAAAACTTTTTTTAAAAAAGAAATAAAATGGGATATGCACATTTTCAAGCAGTTATTATAACTCACGCAAGTGAACTGTACTACAAATGCCTAAAACCGGGAGGGGGAGGCAGGTGTTTTGCTTGAGCTCAAGAGTTTGAGACTGCAGCGAGCTATGATCTAGCCACTGCTCTCCAGCCTGGGTGATGAACAAGATCCTGTCTCTCAGAAAAAAAAATAAAAATAAAAATAAAATTTAAAAACTGCCTAAATTCTAATTGTTGACATATTAAGATGGAATGCCAAGGACTGCAGCCCGCCTGTAAAAATGCTAGACAAGAAACATTGGCACGGCATGTTTGTTTGCAGCGTCACTACTGGCTCCAGTCCCTGTCTGTCCGTACCCTGAGGGACTCACTGTTTTACCGCTTCCATGGGCCACATCCCACCCCAAGGGGCTGGTAACGAGATTATTTTCTGTTCTTCCAGCTTCACTCACGCTCTCCAGAGCACGTCAGCTGTTCTGTTAAATTTCTTTTATCTTTTTTTTTTTGAGATGGAGTCTCGCTGTGTCGCCAGGCTGGAGTGCAGTGGCACAGTTTCGGCTCACTGCAACCTCCGCCTCCTGGGCTCAAGCGACTTTTCTGCCTCAGCCTCCAGAGCAGCTGGGACTCCAGGCGCACACCAGCCACCACACCTGGCTAATTTTTTCATTTTTAGTAGAGACGGGGTTTCACCATATTGGCCAGGCTGGTCTCCAATTCCTGACCTCGTGATCCACCCACCTCAGCCTCTCAAAGTGCTGGGATTACAGGCGTGAGCCACCCCACCCAGCCTGTTTTGTTAAATTTCATAGTTCAACATCAGTGTCAGAAACCAGATTATGTCGTATGTGCCCATGTGCAAATCTTCCCGAAATCATTTGTGTGACTTGCACACTTTTTCTAGCCTGATGATTTATCATGGCTCCTAGGGGGATGGCGTCGATTTCTCCTACAGAGGACCGTCATGTGGGGGTGAGGACTGAGGTCTGCAGTTCTGGGGACTGGACCCTCAGTTATATCCCCCAGCCACGTCTGAGGAAGGGGGCCTGATTCCTACCATTTTTAGGGTTGCTTCTGGTCACTGTTTTCCCACCTATGGGATTTTAAAACAGATTCCTCAATTAGCTATTTATGTCTGCTAGACTCTGTAGGGACAGATGAGGAAGCCAAGGTTTGGAGAGGCAGCGGTCTGGGGTTACATGCTAACGGAGGCAAGGGTGTAACCCTTAGCTTTCTGGCTCTGAAGTCCATGTTTTCAGGCACCGCTCTTCCATGCTGCTCAGGACGGCATCTGAGAAGTGGCCAGTCAAGTACCTGGAGAAATGGGCACGTCTGTGGTCCCTGGGGAGGAGCCTACAGAGAGGGTGGATACATCAAAGCCCCTGAGGTCTCACAGAGCAAAGACCCCTAATCCGGCAAGGACTCAGGTGGGATTCCCAGAACGAGCTGCATCTCTAGAGGCATGCAGGGGGCAGGGGAGGAGGGGATCCCGGCCATGCAGACTCATCTCAGGCAGCATGTGACTCGTCAGCCACGAAGGACCACCACACGGACAGAGGTCATTCCATTCCCTTTCTCAATGGCAACTGGAAAGCCTGTCTCGACTTGGAAGCAGACTGTCCACTACTACCTTTGGGGTAAACGTTGCAGAAAGAACACTACCCCCGGATTTGCCATTGCACACTAAATAGCCGCCCCACGGTGGTTGTGAGGGTCAGAGCCAACATGGGAGCACGCTCCTGTCTCCTGGGCCGTGACCCCATATGGAATGTACTTCTCTGCCCACCTCAAAGAGCAACACCTGTGAGGTGTCACTGTGCCAACCTGGCCGCAGCCCCCAGAGATGCAACAGAACAGGAACTGAGGTGTGGTTGGGAAGGCGCTGTGTAGGCGTGGGGAACAACTCCACCAGCAGACTTTAAGTAAAGGAGATTATCCTGGAGAATATGGGTGGGCTTCGTCCAATCAGCTGAAGGCCCTAAGAGCAAACACTGGTTTTCCAGAGAGGAAGAAATTCTGCCTCTAGACTGAAGCATCAGCTCTTGCCGGGGTCTCTAGCCTGCCGCCTGCCCTGCAGATTTCAGACCAGTCAGCCCCCACAGTCACGTGGGTCAATTCCTTAAATATGTAACCTTTGGCTTCTGCTTCTCTGGAGGACCCTGACTGATGCAGTAACTGATGGGAGGGTATGCTGCACTTGACTTTGAGCCCGCAGAACCTGTTGCCCTTTGGCAAGAACAGCCGGGGCCATGCTGATTTCATGAAGCCTGTCTACTTGACTCTGGGCTCCCTTCTCTACGCCAACAGCAAGAAGCAAGATTTGGACCTCACCCACAACCTTCAAGATTCCTCATGACAGTTTGGGGCGAGGTGATATGAAATTTGAGGCAAGTAACCAGGACTTTAAATGGGGGACAGGGAGAAGAAAAATCCTTCCCTGGTTCTCACAAGGTTTAAAAAACAAATCACAAGAAGGCTGAAGCATAAACAAAGACATGAGAGAATTTTAACATAATTAATCTAAATTACAGCTCTAATGTCATAAATATTTCCACATTTATTCCTATTTGTCGCTACAGAGTCTAACAGATATAAATAGCTAATTGAAGCATCTGTCTTAATATCCAGCAGATACAAAAACAATGACCAGAAAAAAAATTGTCTTTGGCTTCCCAAGTACAGCTTCAGATTTCAACTGGAACCACAGATGGTCCATGAATAGAAGCGACTTTTTAGATCTGGAGGAGGACGAAGGGAACCAGCCTCTTCCTGTGGGGTCACGGCGAGGTTGCTTGGTCACATCAGGTATCAGAGCGAGTGCCCTCACCTGAGAGGTGCTGCACAACCTTGGCCAGAGCACTTTCAGGAGGAGTGCAGGGAACTAGCAACCTAGGAAGGTAAAGGCGGAGAGGGGAGGGAACGCGAGGCAGGCAGGTCGGCTGGCTGCTGAGCTACAGGCTGCACTCCTAGGACGGCTACGTGTAATTGAAAAAAATAAGACGAAAATAACTTACTGTGCAGGCAATTAATTCTGGTTGGCATAGCGATCCTCTTAAGTTAAGGGGAATGAGCAGGAGATGAAGAGAAGAGGCAGAATTATGCAAGAGCAACATCAGAGTGGACGTGGGTAAGGGTTCTGAGCTGCTTAATCACACGCACACGGGAAGTCACCATGCGGGACATTTGGTGACCTGTCTAATCACACGCACATGAGAGGTCACTGTGCAGAACATTTGGTGAGCCGTCTGTATCATACGCACATGAGAAGTCACTGTGTGGGTCATTTGGTGAGCCGTCTCCATCACACACACACGGGAAGTCACTGTGTGGGACATCTGGTGAGCTGTCTACATCACATGCACATGGGAAGTCACTGTGCTGGACATTTGGTGACCCATCTAATCACACACGCATAGGAAGTCACTGTGTGGGACATTTGGTGACCCATCTAATCACACACGCATAGGAAGTCACTGTGTGGGACATTTGGTGACCCATCTAATCACACACGCATAGGAAGTCACTGTGCAGGACATTTGGCAAGGTTTTCTACTGTTCCGTTCGTTTTTTTCCCAAAACCTCCCTTGAAACTTTTGTCCCTACTTTCGGTAACATACCTGTAATTTACCCTCTTCACCACTTTTACCTACACAGTTCAGCGGTGCTGAGTATATCCACAACGGTGGCCAACTTCATTGATCTTTTTGTAAACTAAAAGTAGATCAGAATTTGGGGACTACATTTCCTGTGCTGGCTGCAGCATCACAATATGTACATTTCCAACCAGCAGAACCTCCCTGAGAGTTCTAAATACACAGGCACTCTCAGAAACCTAATACAAACTCCTTACTCAGAGAGAAGATACAGAGAGTTCTTAAACCAAAAAAAAAACCTTTAGTTTTTAAAAAAGAGTTTTTACCAGTTTTGAAAAATGTTTGGTCGAAAAATGAAAATTATTTGGCACCCATAGCACAGAATCTCTCAGATTGTAACAACATCTCACAGAGATGCTAAGTATAAGTCTCTTAAAAAACATTGGAAGGAAAAATTTAAAACCGCTGCCAAGTACGTCCTGTTAAAAAACCTTGGGTCAATGCAGTACAGCCGCAGGAGTGAGACGCACCGCACAGCTGAGCCCCTCTGCTGCCTTCCCAAAAGCTGAGCCTCGGGGAGCTCCGAGCGGGTGATGCAGATGGCCGGCCCCAGCCCCCCGGCACGCCTGCCTGACACCCAGCCCTGAAACAGTTGCGAGGACCCCTCATCCATCCGGTCCGTGAAGGGAGAGGAGCAGGTGGCTGACGCAGGCTGGAAGCCCAGGGAGAGGCCTTGGCGGGAGGGAAAGCACACAGAGGAAGGAGGAAGGGCCGGGTGAAGGAACACAGATCTCGGCATGAGCGGGGTGAGCGAGGCTTGGCATTTCAGAAGGAATGAGGAGGGCAGATGTGGGGCTAGGTGCTGCCAGGGCAAGAGGCAACAGGCCACTGAGTCAGGGAAGGGAGAGGAAGAGACGCTCGCTCTGTACCCTTGTGGGTCCCGCCTCGCCCAGCACTCACCGTCTCCAAGATAAAGAATGGGCCGCGGGTGTATGGGTCAGGTGACCAGGTCACCTTTGACATAACCCAAGCCAAGGCCTCTGAACAGGAGCACAGGAGCCTGTCACAGAGGTCAGCGTGCAACTTACGGCCCCCGAGTGCTCTGTGGATGGGGGCCCATGCAAAGCGCACCAAGGCCAGGCAGTGGGCAAACGGAGGCCAAGAGGTCTGACGTCTCACCCAGGAATTTCCTCCTTCTCCCTTTCCTCTCCTGACTTTCCATTTTCCCCACATCTATCCTGACGATGCACTGGCAAGGAGGGGGCATGGGAGAGGGTGGCCACAGTGCCATGCCTGAGGGACACAAAGCAAGGACAGGGAGAGAGGGGACGAGGACAGACGCAGAGAGTCCAGCCCACAGCAGGCTGTCAGACTGGGCACCAGGGACATTTGGGACCGGAGCGTCCTGTACTGCGAGGCTGCCTTGTGGAGGTGTGTCCTGTGCCAGGCAGGGTGTTCAGTGACACCCCTAACCTCCATTCACTAGATGCCGGCTGCACCCCAGACTCCCAGTTGTGACAACTAAAGTGTCTCTAGACACTGCCAATATTCCCTGGGGGAGAAGTGCTGGTTTGAGAGCCAGTGGTGTATGCATCAAGAACAGAGGGCTTACCAACGCGCCCCAGGAGCCCCTGAGATTTCCCCACACGGACAGTCTTAGGCCATCCCGGGATTTCTGCTGAGAGCCTTGGAGCCCACACAGGGGCCAGAGCCAGGAGTGAACGCCGAGTTTCACCTGAGCTCATGGCTTGGCTCCGGCGCCTGCCTCGCCCCCAGTCCTGTCTTCTGCACTGAGATTCCTTTTGCCCCCTGAATGGTGGAGTCAGGTGGGCGCAGGCAGTGGACATGCTTCTCTCTGATGGAGGAGGACGTGGAGGCTCGGTGAGTCTCACATCTGGAACCAACTCCAAGCCCCTGGACTACATGCCCTTAGCAAATACACTCAGGTTACTCATGCCAAGGCGCTGTCTCGGCAAATCTGCAATGCTTAAGGAATGTCTAGTTTTAAAGCCCTGACTCAGGGCTGATGGAAATAATCAGCACTAATGAAAGGCTCACCTCCTCACCACCCACATACCAAGTTAATCGATTCATGATTCCCAGGACTTCTCTCCCTGTAGAGCCTCCTAGAGTCAGGTGGTGAGGTCTGGTTTTGTTTTAGGTGCAGGGGAGAGTCGGAGAGGCCCAAAGGAGCAGAGATGCCCAAATCCGCAGTGGAAGGAGCCCCTGGCTCTGCCTGGCTTTGCTCTGAGTCTCTGTGGCCCCTTCATAGTGTAGAGCTCTTGGTGACCCCTTGGGAAGCCAGGTGGAGCAAGCCCAGACTGAGGACGGGGCCTCTAGGCAGGCCCCAAATGCAGAGAGGACTCCAACTCTCACACAGAAGCACCTGCAGACACCCCTATGGGCTCAACCATTCAGCATGAGGCGTGGCTGGCAGAGCAGGGGGTGAGGTTGGGAGGGAGCTTGTAGGGGACAAAGGGAAGGAAAGCAGATGACTTCAGCTTGGGAGCCAGCATGAGCTCAAAGCCACCAAGGCGGAGCCCAGGGTGGGGGGCTCGGGCGCAGGTACCTTTATGCTTTTTGGCGGCACCCGGCTCCGAGACACTCACGGAGCTCTCTGACAGCTCATCACCGTCGGGGTCCAGCAGGGCCGGGCCGCTCCAGGCCACGGCCTGGGGCTCCTTTTCCAAGTCCCAGGAGTCTAGCTCGTCCTCCTGGGGATTGGGGGCAGAGGGTGCCTGGGCTGACTCGGCTTCCTCTGGTGGGGCAGAGGCTGTGGCTGCCTCTGGATGGGACGGGGCGTCCTCCTGTTGGGCGCGGTCCACGGAGGCTGCATAGTCCTGCATCAGGGCAGCATCGTGGTCCTGGGATAGTGAGGTCTGTCAGGGCGGTGAGGAAGACAAGGGTTACATGAAAGGAAGGGAGGGTTTCAGAATACCTGAAAAGCACCCTCCAAACATTCTGACAGCTGATTTCAAAGTCTCAGAAGACACCGCAGCAGGCCTCGGAGAAGGCGCTCATACATCATGGCCGTTGCTCGTGCTTGGGCTACAAGAGTTCTCCCTTACAGCCAGGACCACAGCCCCTGGGCAGCTGCGGGTGGCCCCCGGGACTCAGAGGTTAACCCTCTTCCTCCGACAGATGGGCTAGTGCTGGGAGCATTGGTGGCATCCGCGGAAACAAGACGAGAGAGAGGGACCATCCTTCAAGGTCCACGACAGCACAAAGCAGGTGGCCGGGGGTTTCAGGTTTTGTTTTGTTTGTTCCTACGCTCGTTTATGTTACCTGCAAGTCGAAATTCACCAGTGCATCCTTTCAAAAATTATATTTTGTGTAGAAATATTTCAGCACTAAATTAATCTCTGAGGGTCGGGCTAGCTCTTCCTTGGAGGGAGGAAAGTTCGGGAAGGAGGGCACGAGGGCTTCCTGGGGGCCAGTCATGCTGTTCTTGGGGTGGGTGGCAGTGACACAGGCATTTGCTTAGGGACAATGGTGCTGCTCTGACTTAAGTGCCAGCCTGTGGAAGCGCCGCCGACTCAAGATTAGATCATCTGAGCACCAACAAAATTACTGCAGTGGACTCAGAACATTAAATACTAAGATCCAGGAGTTTCTCGTGATTTTTAAATGTAATCTTAGAAGAAGTATCGGGGAGATGAGCATGGGTCTGTCCTTATGTGCTCACTCATTCACCCAAGACTGAAGAAAACCCAACTACTGGGCCCTGGGCTTGCGGAGAGGCCACAGACCCCCTGCCGAGACCCCTGGAGGCGTGCTCAGGAAGCCCCAAAACATCACCCACCTGCCTGAGGGACTCGGGGCAAGGCCACCTTCTATGCAATGGCAAGGCTGATGACTCATCTCTGGCACCCCCCAGGTCCCATTCTGGCCCGTCTTCCAGCCACTGAGGAATTCATCCTTCCGCGTGTGCCCTCTGGCCCACCCTCCCACTCTTTTGCCCAAAATTCTTCCTCATCCCCCCCTACTCCAAACCAAAATCTCCCAACCTCCCCCTCCAACTGTTCATTTGGAAATGTCAAAAAAGAGTAAGGGCTGAGAGCAGTGGCTCACGCCCATCATCCCAACACTTTGGAAGGCAGAAGTAGATGGATCACTTGAGCCCAGGCAATGTGGTGAAACCCTGTCTCCACCCAAAATACAAAAATTAGCCAGTCTCAAAACAAGTTAGCTGGTCTCAAAATAAATAAATAAATAAAAATTTTAAAAATTAAAAAAATTAATAAAACAAGTACAGATCTGTAACATGGTCCTTCACCCGAGGGCTGGCCTCTCTGCAGCCTGGACCACACGCCTGCCACCACCTGCTGAGCAGACATCACAGAGTGGGAGAAGAGGAAGAAAGATGGTGTGATGTCCATGCATGACACTCCAGTTTTCGTTTCTCTCACCACAAAAGGAATAAACATTCAGCTCAAAAAAGTAAAAGGCTTTGGAAACATGTCACATGGAAAGTGAAAGTTCCCGTGACTGGGTGGTGACGAGGGTAGAGGTTCTCCACCAAAGGGGAGTCTTACGTCATGTTCCTCTCTTTCTAGAATTTTTCTTTAAATGATTCACCAGCCTCTCAATGTAAATTAGGGATGTAAAGCATTCCTAATTACAAACTCTCAAGTCTCGTTGGTGAACAGGATAAACTGTGTAACACAATACCACGCGTGACTCCTTTGTTGGGTGAGGAACATAATTTGACATTTGCAAATGGAACTCTCTGGACGTTTTAAACTTCCTCAAAGGAGGGAGGAGCAGCAGGTCACTGACAGATGCAAAACACCTCCCCAGCCACCACGATGGTACCTTGGAGATCCCTGATATGATAATAGTGCTTTTCTTCCGTGGCGACTTGAGTTTCAGCTTTGAAGATTCACTGAGTTGTCGAATGGCAACTTCAGCCACTGGATCGGAACCATTCAACACCAACAATTCTGCCAGAGAGAAGGTAGTGTTAAAGTCATCAGCAAAAATTAAAAACTTCTATGGAAAACAGAAATGGTCGATAAGCAATGGTTAGCACATATTTTCTAAAAAGGGCCAAAGAGTAAATCATTTAGGCTTTGTAGGTGGTCTTGCAACAACTTCTCAATGCCACTTTTGTAGAGTGAAACCAGCTAGAGACCACAGGTAAATAAATGAGCATGGCTGGGTTTCAATAAAACTTTATTTACAAAAACAAGTGATAGGCCAGATTTTTCCCATGGGCTACAGTTTGCTGTTGCTGACCCTTGGTCTACAGCTTGATTCCCTGGTGCTTACAAGATACTCACAAGTGTCTGCTTAAGATTCACCCATTTTATTTATTTAAGTTATACCTGAATAGAGTTGATGGAAAACGGCAAAAGCAAGCAAGCAAACAACAGCGAAATGTAACCCTTTGGAAGATCCTGAACTTTGAAAGGCTAAGTATTGACTCCTTTTCCCTCCCAAGAGTGGCTAAACACACAGAATAGTAACTAGAGCTAGGAAGGGCCAGTTAATAAAAGCAGCTCCTTCCCCAGGTTAATAACAATGCACACCAGCCAACATCAACAGAATGCTTATGACAACCCAGGTGCTGTTCAGAGAGCTGTATGCACATTCTCTCATTGACTCCTCCTCCACATCACATGAGCAGGAACTGTCTTCTGTCCCATTTGACCAGTGAGGAGGATGTCCATCAGCCAGGAGGCCCCAGAGCAGGTCTCTCTGACTCAGAGCTGATGCTTATAACTTACACTGTCTTGTTCAGGTAAAGTCAAAATGACAAAGCTATTAAAGCAGCAGGATGGTAAAAGGAACTTCTCCTGCCAGTCTGGCCATGGCCTGAGGCTTATAGACGCTGTGTTTCCAAAGGGAGTCAAGAGAAGACCACAGTGGCCAAGAACCAGTGACAAGTGACTCTGGGAAATAACAGATACTTGGTCTTCCTCTCTGGTTCCTAGCACAGAGAACAAAAAATCTCTTAGAATTCCAGAGCCACTGAGCTGAGGCATCTTTCTTACTCATCATAAGCCCCTGCACCCCACCAGAGTGAACGCTCATGAGGATGGGCACTGGATGTCGGAGACACCAGCCTTGTAGGTAGAAGGCTAGAGCTTTCTGCCCTCCTCTCACCTGTGGAGAAGGGAAAGGGGCTAGAGATTGAGTTCAATTTACCAATGGCCAATACGTGAATCAATCATGCCTACAGATCTACGTATAGAAGCACCATAAAACCCCTAAATGGCAGGTTCAGGGAGCATCCAGGTTGTGAACCAACGCACGCACGTACTGAGAGATGGGCGGCTCCACGGACACCAAGCTCCTAAGTCAGGGCCCTTCCAGACCGCGCCCTGTGCCCTCTTCATCTGGCTGTGCACTGGTGTGATAATAAACTGGTAAACCCAAGTCAAGTGTTTCCCTGAGTTCTGTGGGCCATTATAGCAAATTATGGAACCTGAGGAAGGTGTCATGGAAACCCCAATGCGTAGCCAAGTGGGACAAAAGTGTGGGAACCTAGGGACCCACTATCTGTGCCTGCCGTCTAAAGTGGGAGGGTGGTTTTGTGGGGCTGAGCCTTTAACCTGTGGGATGTCAGCTAACTCCAGGTAGTGCCAGGATTGAATTAAACTGTAGGACACCCAGCTGTCTCTGCAGAGAAACAGAAAATTGCCTGCCACAGAGAATCTATGCATTTGGTGTCCTGAGTGTTGTGAGTAGAGAACAGATTTTCGTTTAGCTACTGACCCACGCTGAGCCACGGACCCACACTGAGAAGAGAGAAGTGCTGAAGAAAGAAGTCGTGGAGGACTCCTTAGGAGAAAGCTGTGCTGCAGCCAGGGGAGAGGCGCCCAGGGAGAGGCGTCGGGAGCGTGTCCTCCTCAGGCCAAGCCCAGTGCTTCTGCTCAGTCCCCCGAGAGCCCGGCCCACGTGCTAGGGGCAGCAGCCTCAGTGCCCGGCTGCACCGTGGCGGGTGGGCCTGGGGCTGGCGCCACCGTCCCAGAACCCACAGTGGGAACATCAGCCCGGGGCTTTTAAGAGGGATCCTGCCCAGGGCTTTTAAGATGGGACCCTGCAGCGTGGGCAGTGGGGGCACGGCCAGGGGAAGAAACTGAGGAAGGGGCATCAGGAGCAGCAGCCAAAGCGTCGGAGGCGTTAGCACCACAGTGGCTCCATCTCGAATAAGTGCTGGGCAAAATGAGGCTGGGACCTCCTGGGCTGCATTCTCAGGAGCTGAGGCGTCCTGACTCACAGAGTGAGCTTGGAGGTCAGCACAAGACACAGGCCACAAGGACCCTGCTGATGAAACAGAACGCGGTACAGAAGCCGGCCAAAACCAGACCAAACTGGCCAAAACCAAGATGGCCACGTAAGTGACCTCTGGCTGTCCTCACTGCTGCTGATATGCTAATTATCATATGCTAATTATCATATATTAGCATGCTGAAAGACACTCCCACAAGCACCACGACAATTTGCAAATGCCATGGCAATGGCAAGAAGTTACTTCACATGGTCTAAAAAGGAGAGGAATGCTCAGTTCTGAGAAATCCCACTGCTTTGCTAGAAAACTCATTAATAATCCACCCCTTGATTAGCATATGATCAAGAAATCACCATAAAGATAACCAATCAGCAGCCCTTAGAATTGTCTGCCTACAGAGTAGCCATTATTTTATTCCTTTACTTTTTTTTTTTTTTTTTTTTGAGACAGTCTCAGTCACTAGGCACCAGGCTGGAGTGCAGTGAAACAACCTCGGCTCACTGCAACCTCCGCCTCCCGGGTTCAAGCAATTCTCCTGCCTCAGCCTCCCGAGTAGCTGGGATCACAGGCGTGCACCACCACGCCCAGCTAATTTTTGCATTTTTAGTAGAGAGGGGTTTCACCATGTTGGCCAGGATGGTCTCGATCTCTTGACCTCATGATCTGCCCGCCTCGGCCTCCCAAAGTGCTGGGATTACAGGCGTGAGCCACCGCGCCCAGCCTTCTTTACTTTCTTAATAACTTGCTTTCACTTTACTCTGTGGGCTCGCTCTGAATTCTTTCTTGCACCAGATCCAAGGACCCTCTCTTGAGGTCCAGATCAAGACCCTTTTCCAGTAACGAAAGGAGGGGCACAGCCTGTGCCTGAGAATTGCAGGTGGGGCACCCAGCAGGGTGGTATCCACAAAACCACGAAACCTCCCACGAGGGAAGGAGGCAGCTGTAAACTTTCACCAGGCGGAGAGAATACAAAACCATGTGAAGTCAGTGCCCTTCCAGTGAGAACGTTCCACTTCCCTGACCACACACCTCGCCCAATTGTTCACCTCGGCAAGGCCAGACACGGGACTCAGCGAATGGGGGAGAGCTGGGCAAGAAGGAACACCCATTGCCCCTCAGAGCAGGCCACAGGGGGCGAAGAGAGAAAGTGAAGCCCTGAATCCAGACTGCACAGTGACTTAATGCGTCAGGAAGACATCTCTTCAAAGATGCCTATTACCTGAAAGGAACCATAAAAATAGGACATTTGCATTTTCTATTAGTAGTGACCATCTCCTAGTAGAAGGGAAAACTACTTCTACTAAGCAGGTTTAAGCAGAAAGCAGGAAACAAAACTAAAGTGACCGTGATGACAATGTCCTGAGTCCTACTTATTCGATATTAATGTAGCTAGGGTGTTGTGCAAGAGAAAATATAATGATGAGAAATTTTAAAATGTAAACTCTCAGCTGGCTTTTTATTTTGTTAAAGCATTCCCTAAAATGTAGCAGGAATATGAATGCTGTTCCTGGTCTTTGATCAATTTGGAGTTCCCTTTTCTCCCTCCCTCTTCACTCACCATTCAACAACAAAACCAAACCAAATCAAAACTTTTTTTGGGAGACAAAAAAAAAGGGTCTCACTCTGTTGCCCAGGCTGGAGTGCACTGGTGCAATCTTGGCTCACTGCAATCTCCGCCTCCCCAGTTCCAGCGATTTTCCCACCTCAGCCTCCTAAGTAGCTGGGATTACAGGCATGTGCCACCACACCCAGCTAATTTTTGTATTTTTAGTAGAGATGGGGTTTCCCCAAGTTGGCCAGGCTGGTCTTGAACTCCTGACCTCAAGTGATCCGCCCGCCTCAGTCTCCCAAAGTGCTGGGATTACAGGTGTGAGCCACTGCGCCTGCTGCAAAACAACTTTTTCCAAACTCTGAAAGGAAAATACTTACTTCATATCAGAACAGCTCAAGAGGCCCAAAGGTGCTAAGAAAGAGAGTGAGAGGGGCACGTCTCAGTTACCTGTGTCTGAAGAAGACAGCGTTTTGCTGACGGGCGCGCTGCGGCAGGAGATGGCCTGGACAGAGATGTCCTTCTCAATCACCTTCACCTTGACGGGAGTCTTCACTGGAGACTCTGCCAGAGGAAGATCCTGATTACAAAGCCGGCCCTGTGGCTGACTGGATCAACAAGTACCGAAAAAGGAAAGGACACCCCCCTCACCGCAAGTCTGGTGTGTGCCGTTGATAAAGGCAAAGCTTAAAGAAAGCTGTTTTGAGGGGAGGAGAGGCAAGAGTGGTGTCTGGAGTCCAGGTTGAAATAAAATTGCAGAAACATTTTAACTAAGCCAAAATTTCTATTCTATTTTGCATCCATGCACTGTGCCAACTCATCTATTCTGGGAAGATAATGCTTTTGCACAAGCAGAGACACAGTGTAATTTGAAGAAATACAGCATACACTTCTACAGACGCTGTCTCCAAGTGGCTGCGGAGACAGGGACAGAATTCAGCTGGATCTCACACCATGGCCCCTCAAGCCTTCTCGTAAACGATTTTTAACAGAACGAAGTCTACAAGGACCACTCACATTGAATTTTTTCAAGAAAAAAGTATGTGCTGTGCCCACATACATGTAATAGAGTTCATGGGGTTTTTTGTTTTGTTTTTAAGGTGTTTCGCTCTTGCCGTCCAGGCTGGAGTGCAGTGGTGTGATCTCGGCTCACTGCAACCTCTGCTTCCTGGGTTCAAGCAGTTCTCCTGCCTCAGCCTCCAGAGACTACAGGCATGCACCACCACGCCTGGCTAATTTTGTATTTTTAGTAGAGACGGGGTTTCTCTATGTTGGTCAGGCTGGTCTCAAACTCCTGACCTCAGGTGATCCGCCTGCCTCGATCTCCCAAAGTGCTGGGATTACAGGCGTGAGCCGCCTCACCTGGCCCTATAATAGAGTTATTAATTTAACTTAGTTGGAGTTATACCTAAGTGTAACTATTTATAATATCTAGATTTTAGCTTTAGAATGTCCACGGGATTGAACCTTATTTCAGCTTATTGCATGTGTGTGACAGAATAGAAAGATAACTGACAACAAAAAGCTGAGCACAGGTGTGGCCAGTTAGCACCCTTCCTGTGCTGTGAGACTTTCCTCACACTCTGCACTGCAGGCTGTAGAACTCTGCAGCCCCGGAGGCAGCGTGGTTACAGGCAGGCGCTGCAGGCTGTAGAACTCTGCAGTCATGGAGGCTGGGTGGTTACAGGCAGGCGCTGCAGGCTGTAGAACTCTGCAGCCCCGGAGGCCAGGTGGTTACAGGCAGGCGCTGCAGGCTATAGAACTCTGCAGCCCCGGAGGCCGGGTGGTTACAGGCAGGCGCTGCAGGGTATAGAACTCTGCAGCCCTGGAGGCAGCGTGGTTACAGGCAGATGCTGCAGGCTGTAGAACCCTGCAGTCATGGAGGCAGCGTGGTTACAGGCAGGCGCTGCAGGCTACAGAACTCTGCAGTCATGGAGCCAGGGTGGTTACAGGCAGGCACTGCAGGCTATAGAACTCTGCAGTCATGGAGCCAGGGTGGTTACAGGCAGGCACTGCAGGCTATAGAACTCTGCAGCCCTGGAGGCTGGGTGGTTACAGGCAGGCGCTGCAGGGTATAGAACTCTGCAGTCATGGAGGCTGGGTGGTTACAGGCAGGCGCTGCAGGCTGTAGAACTCTGCAGCCCTGCAGGCAGTGTGGTTACAGGCAGGTGTGATGCACAGGTCCTGGATTGTGCTCCTATTGACCCACCAGAGCTCAGCAGGGACGCCCTCCCCATGTCGACGCGAGGCTTGGTCTTCACAGCGGTGACAGTAGTGACCACAGTCCCACAGGGCATCACCGTGCGGTCCTTTTCTATTTTTGCAGCAGGAACAGGGGGAGGGATGGGCGAGGATTTCAATTCACCAGGTTCCACATAAGAAAACTGCAGAGAAGACACGTTACTTGTTTCTGGTTTTGTGGAACCTGCACAGGCTGATCAGCCATGTCACACTGCCTTCTTTAGAAATAACCATAATTTTTTGCCCTTAAGGTTCACTTATTTCCAATTAACCTGGATCTTCCCAGAATGGACACAGACCCCACCTCACACACAGCCGGCTCAACACATAAGGACAGGAACAGAACAGAAGCAGGAGAACCAAGCACAATTTTCAAAGGCCTTTCTGGGTAGGCCCATAAAGTGGCATCCTGAAAGGCTATCTCCTCCAGCCGACAACTCAACCGTGCAGTGGACAGAACGTGCTCTATCTGAGTGTAGACATGCACACGATGAAACAGCACCTCCTCTTAGTGAGGTCTTACATCACACGGAAGTGGAAGCGAGCCTCTGGCAGACATAAGTCCTGGGATACAGGCTCCAAGCGGAACCCGGCCGTGGTGGACAGCCTCGCCTTACCTCTGCTGTGACGGAGCCCAGCACCGAGCCGCTGCAGGCAGACCCACCGGTCAGCATGAAACTCTGTGGTCCAGAAGGCCGCTTCTTAAATAAATCCAAAGGAACTGTCGCCGTCGCCAGGAGACCTGGAAAGACAGGACACAGGCAAGGGGGGCTGCTGATGTTTCCACGGGGTTCTGTGAGAACAAAGGGGCCCGCACGCCCGCAGCCAGAACGCGCCCCTCACGTGCATCTGGCACACTTGAAAGCACTCACATTTCAGAACATTTTAAAATCATCAATGTCATAAAAAACAAAGCCTGTGGAAACGCTGCAGGATGGAGGATGCTAAAGCCACAGAACATTGAGGCAGCATCCAGCCCTGGGCTGAAGTGGAGAGGTAGCTGCTCTGAAGGACATCATGGGGTCGCCCAGTGACAAAAACTGGAAAATGGGCATAAATTAAAAAATTGCAGCAATGTAAATTCAGGAAGCTGACAACTGTGCTGTGGACACAGAAGACAATATTCCCATTCCTAGGAAAATACACACTAAAGACTCAAGACCCATGCAATTTACCCTCAAGGGGTGTGTGTGTGTGTGTGTGTGTGTGTGTGTGTGTGTGTGTAAAAAGAAAATGAGTGTGACGGAGAGAGAGAGACCAAGCATGAGCACAAATAATAAAGGAAATTGGGCAAATGGTAAGGATATGTGATTCTGAATAAAGGTTATGTGACTGTTCTTTGTATTGATTTTGTAAAGCTGGAAATTTCATAGATTGCATCAGGCTGGCTGGAATGACACTTGAATGAGGCCAGCAGGAATGGGGACCCAAGAATGCTGGCTCAGAAGCTGGCTTCTCTCCAGGTAAACAGCGCCCCAGGCTGTGCTGGTCCCTGACCTGCGGAGCGTTTCTCTCAGGATTCTTCACTCATGGGCATCCCTGTTTTCTCGGGACTCCAAAATCAAGGAAGTTGCCTCAGGATTCTTGCTAACAACCAGGCTATATCTAGTTAATTAGGAGAAATAATGACTTTCTAACTTTAGGAGGTAACCAAATGACTTGACTTTATGGCTGGATAAGCTGGCCAAGAACTTCCCAATTTTGGTATGTTTATGGGGAGAGTTTTGAAACCTAAGAAAATATTTATATTTTTAAAAACCTAACAAATCTTGAAACTACTGATCTATACACATGCACACATACAGGCCCACGTTGATTTTAGGGTGACTTTACCTTTAATTGTTGCTTTCTTGTGTCTAAATCGTAAGTTCAATTTAAGCCTCTGAAGTTTATTTTATAAGGATAAACCCGATGAAACTCATGCAGGCAGTAGAATAGGGATGAAAGAACTCGAGACAGATGGGGTGACGGTTGCACAATGTGAATGTACTTACTGCCCCTGAACTATGTACACAGAAATGGGTCAGATGATAACGTTCTGTTGTTTATCTTACCACAGTTAAAAGGTTTTGTTTCGTTTTGTTTTTTGTTTTTTTTAAAAAAAAGGTCTCTTGGGGCTAGGAAGGTTCAGAACGACTTCTCTAAGCCAAGAATTGTTGCATAAAAGATTTTGGATTATTTTTCAAAAAATAAAACAAAACATCCAGTTGAATATTTCCCCAAAATGCATGACCTTGTTAATAACTCAAATTGCCTTTCCACCAAACATTGCCGTGGGAAACCCGAAGTCACTTAGGGGAGGGGTCAGCTTCCTCTGCTGGGTCTCCCTCCACCCTTTTCTGAGGTCCTGGTCAGGCCAGCGAGGATCTTTCCAGAGGGCAGGTCCTCCATCCTCCTGCTCAACCCACCTTCTGAGGATCGCCCAGCCTCTGAAATCTGCAGGTGTAACTCCTTCGACTTGGCATTCAACTCGCTTTGGAAGAGAAAAAAGTTATGAGTCCTAAAAAATGCAATGCTTTATTCTTTTTACAAAATATAGGACTTTTTCTGATTATAGAAACACAAAAATGTCAATATTTAACAAACTACTGAGACGTAAAAGCCAAAAAAGGAAAGAGTAGCTGCTGTTTCATTTGGAAACAGCACTGGAGAGGTGGCCAGTGTGAGCTGAGGAACGGAACGTCATTTTTTAAAATTTCCACTAACTTAAATTTAAAGAGACACATGTGGCCAGTCATTGCCATATTGAAAGCACAGCTATATAATGACTTAAAGACAAAATATGGAAAATGAACTATCACCCTCCTCCTTCGTAACCTATTTATTTTCATTAAAAAGACAATAAAAAAGTAGAGATGAAGTCTTGCTATGTTGCCGAGTCTGGTCTCAAACTCTTGAGCTGAAGCCATCCTCCAACTTCGGCCTCCCAAAGTGCTGGGATTACAGGTGTGAGCCACTGCAGCCAGCCTGTAACCTACTCTTTTAACTGAAAACTCTGTGGATGTCTTTCTGGATAACTACAGAGCAGCATCATGTTTAACGGGTCTCTAGTATTCTTTTTTTTAAGACAGAGTTTCACTCTTGTTGCCCAGGCTGGAGTGCAATGGCATGATTCTGGCTCACCACAACCTCCGCCTCCTGGGTTCAAGCAATTCTCCTGCCTCAGCCTCCGGAGTAGCTAGGATTACAGGCATGTACCAACATGCCTGGCTAATTTTGTATTTTTAGTAGAGACGGGGTTTCTACATGTTGGTCAGGCTGGTCTTGAACTCCTGACTTCAGGTGATCCACCGCACCCAGCAGAGACGAACATTCTTATGCATATATCTTTGCATGCCCGGTCATTATTTCCTTAGGAAAACCCTAATTGCCTGTCAAACGGCACGTGTATTTGAGAGGTGTTCTGTATTTAGGCCGGTTGATGGCATCCAGAATGCTTATTCCCAGTGACACCTCCAATGCCATTCTCACTCTCTTATTCATCATTAACTTGTGAGGTGGAAAAATGACCTCTCTTTTTTGTTGAAGTGTGCATTACTTTACTTATTTCTGAATATCTTTTCAGAAGTTTATGGCCATCAGTAGCTCCGGCTTTTGTATTTCCAGGTCAGGAATTTTGCCCAGATTTCCAAGGCAGCTGTCATCTTTTCATTCATGATTTATAAAAGCTCTTTACACAGATACACAAGGGAAATTTTCTTCCATTACTTTTGTTCATTTCTTCATTACTAATTGTTCATTTCTTAAGCATTAGATAGTGATTGATTTCAATACTTTGGTACTCAGCCAATTCATGAAATGATTATTTCTGTTCATTTTTTAAATATTCATTTGTACCTTATATACATTATTATTTCTAATAGTTTGAGTTGATTTTCTCAAATAATCCAGATGTGCAGTCATAGCATCTCCAAACAATTAGTTTTGCCTCTTCCTTTCCAGTATTTGTGATTTCTTCCCCCCTTATCTAATTGCGATAACCAATACTTCTAAAACAACGGGCATCCTTCTCTTGATTTTAGTAACTTTGCTTCTGGTATTTAGCATTGATAGTGATTTTAAAAATCTTATTAAAGAACTATCCATAAATTTTGTTCTAATTAAGTTTTTAAAAATTAAGATGGGGCCCAGGCACAGTGGCTCATGCCTGTAATCCCAGCGCTTTGGGAGGCTGAGGCAGGTGGATCACCTGAGGTCAGGAGCTTGAGACCAGCCTGGCCAGGATGGTGAAACCCCGTATCTACTAAAAATATAAAAATTAGCTGGGTGTGGTGGCATGCACCTGTAATCCCAGCTACTCAGGTGGCTGAGGCAGAAGAATCACTTGAACCTGAGAGGCAGAGGTTGCAGTGGGCTGAGATTGTGCCAATGCATTTCAGCCTGGGCAACAAGAGCGAAACTCCATCTTACAAAAAAAAGAATGGGTATTAAATGTCACTGAATATCTTTTGGACATATGTAGAGATAATACATTTATTTTCTCCTTTGACCTAGCAATGGGATGAACACCATTAATAGATTTCCTTATGTGAAAGCACATTATATCCTTACATTCCTGGTATGAACACAGCTGGTTTTTTCATGTGCTGCTAGATTCTATTTGATAATATTTTATTTATGATTCTTACACTATTATTTATGCATGGCCTACATTTTTCTCTTTCTCTATTCTTTGTTTTTTTATTTTTTGGAGACGGAGTCTTGCTCTGTTGCCCAGGCCAAAGTGCAGTGATACAATTTTGGCTCACTGCAACCTCTGAATCCCAGGCTTAAGCAATTCTCCTGCCTCAGCCTCCTGAGTACCTGTGATTACAGGCAACCGTCATCATGTCTAGCTAATTTTTGTATTTTTACTAGAGACAGGGTTTCATTCACCATGTTGGCCAGGCTGGTCTCGAACTCCTGACCTTAAGTGATCCACCCACCTCAGCCTCCCAAAGTACTAAGATTACATGTGTGAGCTACTGCACCCAGCCTTTTTCTTTCTTTCCTTTTTTTTTTTTTTTTTTTTGAGACAGAGTATCTCTGTCACCCAGGCTAGAGTGCAGTGACACAATCACAGCTCACTGTAGCCTTGCTCTCCCAGGCTGAAGCGATCCTCCTGCATCAGGCTCCCAAGTAGCTAGGAGTACTATAGGCAAGTGCCACCATACCCAGTTAATTTTTAAAAAATTTTTAGTAGAGAAGAGGTCTCACTTTGTTGCTCAG